>APFE030351915.1:0-14281 GCA_000404065.3 Pinus taeda
CCACTTGTAGTTCTTGGTTCCACTTGGAGATTTCTTGGATCTCTTACTCATCCCTAGGCGAATTCAGAGAGGCAAGTGTCATAGGAGAAGTTTCTAGAAGATTCCATGAGCATCCACCTAGCACACTATCTTGGACATTTTTCCATCCTCGCTCATCATACACTACAGAAGGCCTCTTCAGTATGCATTACACATGGCTAGTGTAGCAGTCAATATGCATCGCACATTGATAGTGGAATTGTCAGTATGGTCCAGTTTTGGCCAGTTCTGAGTGGTTGTTCAGGTGGAGCTTTTGGGGAATGATGTAATCAGTTGACCATGATTCTTTAGGGTATGAAACAACACTTTTAGGGGTTAAAGAGCCCTTGGTTTATTGACATATATGATTGGGGTTGAAGCGCCCAAATATGTCTATAACACTAAGTAATGGATAAATACCTGCCAACATCCATCTATTATTTTATTTTTTCTTTAGCTTTGGATAAAATATATTTCCTCCCATGAGACTTAGGACATAAAGAGGATAACACAATTTGGCCTAAACCCCCCGATAGACCTTCAGAAGAGGGGGAAATCTATCTAGAATGTAAAATGTAAAGTCCCTCTCCTACTTCATTTTCACCTGAACAATCAGAAAAACCTGAGGAAATAGAGGTTCTTGGGGAGGAAAGGGACATTGGAAAGTGGGGGGGGATAGGATAATAACTTCGGTAGAAGAAAACACTAGAAATAGAATGAGAAACCTTGGACCCTAGACTCCCAAATATAGGCCCCCAATCATATCCTAGACTCAAAAAAGATAATGAAAATAAGATAATTTAGTAAGGGAAGGAGGATAACCTATAGAATGCAAGATCGGGGAAGACATCCCACAAACATCCCGAGGAGGAAAACCTTCACTAGAATCCATATCTTGAGAGAGCGATTGTGATTTCGCATGTTAGATTCAAGTGGTTCCTCCAAAATTTTATCCTCCATTATAGGATCCACCACCCCATCCTTTGAGAATGTCCCCAAGTAAATATTTGAACCAACCTTCATCTCCTCCTTTACCTCCTCCTAAGCCTATCCCTTTTTCAAGGGATATTGCGATGTCAAACCATATTCCCATATTCGTGGCATCATATTCATCTAAAGATTTTCCCATCATAGTCAAGCACTTCGAGCCTTTCAATACCTTTTCCAATGTTTATGGTTTCCTAAATACGCTTGTGCTGATCCAAACACATAAGGACCCTGACCATAAACATTTCCTTAGTTTCTTTGAAAGATTAATTCACTTTCAAGAAAACCCTAAGACTATTTCCCACATCCTCAAATCTATTTTCGTTCCACATATGGTATGGTAAACTAGGCAGTTGAACCCAAATGGGAACCACTTAAGCCTTTCTCAGCTTGTGCAAAAAAGAAAATTACAAAATTTGAACAAAACAAGGGTTGAGTCAATAAACCATATAAAATTAGCAATTTTTTAGCCTCCTCATGTGATCCAAATTTTATTTGAATCCACCCTTTTTCTAGAGTGAAAATCTCAGGAGTGGATTTAACCTTGGGGGAGATCTCTTCTCAGAGCCACCCCTTACAAGTGCCAATGTTGAATTTTCGACCTCTGGCCCTACTGACTAGGGAATTTTCCACCAGTGACTTGACCTTTTCCATCTCAATGTCATCCCCCAAACTAAGTTGGTAAGCTTATGGGGTTTTTTAACTCCTCATAACCCTATCCTTCTTATATTTGGGTCAAAATCCAAACAAACCCTTAGCAAGTGAATGCACAAATTCTTTATCTTCCCCTTCCTTTAATAGGTTTTCACATACTTCAAGTGCAACCTAATGTTTTCCACCATCCCCATCCACCAAAATAGTCTTCAAGAGACTGTTCAAAACTAACTGAAATCCCTTTGACACCCATTCAACCTTTGAAACCAACCTCAAAAATAAGGAGTGAAAGCCACCACACACATCTGAAAAGGGTAGAGTCCCCTTGCCCAAAGTATAAGTTATATTGTTATTGAACCATGACACCTAAAACCATCTAGAATCTCCCAAAATGCATACAATAAGAGCCACCATGGGAAGGGGGAACCATAGATTCAAATTTTATTTTTTGCAGCCCCACTAGCTACGAACCACCACTACTAACCCGAGGAAGGGTAAAAAATTGAGAGCCTAAAGGTAAATTTCTAGCATATATCCCATGACCACTATAATTCAGGCCAAAAACTGGAAAATCCTCCTCGATGTGCCCTCTAGATGTGAACAAACCCTTTTCTAAAAACCTAGGTAATCAATTAATTTATCGAAGCGTTTCGAACCAACCAGTGTGGTTCATCGTTAAAGCAAGATGAAGAATCAGATCATGGCAAAGAGTTAAATAGAGAGATAGATAATTCGAATGACTAAACTAAAACAATTACTTTTGAATGGACCAAAAATTAGGATAAGGATTATTTTCTTCTAATTTAAATAACTATAAATATTGCTCAATTTCATCCCCGTAAGTTTAGGGAGCCCATAGAAATTGAAAGGAGGCCAAGTAATCTAAAGAGGGATGATGGATGGAAAATTAACATTTGTTGGATCCCTGCCCTATTCCGTTAATTTTTTTTCCTTTCTTAATTCGTTTGGTTGTATGAAGAAATAAGGAGATCTACTAAATGCAACATAGGCCAAGTAACCACCAATCTCCTCAATATTATCAATGAACATAGGTGAGAGATAATGTGGCCAATGAATTAATATTTGATGGCACTAACATCACATCATATGTAACAAAAACTAGAAGCAATAGAAAATCTAAAATCACTGAATCAAACTCAACTCATAGCCCTCTCACATCCATACATCACCCTCAACTCACATAGGCTTAATACATTATCTGCAAATAAACTAGATGTAGAAACTCAATGATGCAATATAAAATTTTCGTATAAAAAAATGAGATACTATTGTAGCCAATCTATTACAATCATATCTGCAACACATATAAACTCAAATAAACATTCTTCCCTTCCATTCACAAATGCATTAAAAAACTCCTTAATAACTCTGTCATTTTTCTTTTGCATACAAGTAATCTTTAGCCATGCATATTTTTGTCTCTGCTATTTCTGCATCTACATGCACACTTTGCTACAATAGATTCACTTTCCTCACCATTGGCTCTCCAAAACATTATAACATTTCTCTCACTCAAGAGAACCAACCAATAACCTCATGATCTCCATCTATTTGTAATATTCTGCAATGGCTAAATCAATAATTGCAATTTTGTAGTGGATCTCTATTCATATGCTGGGAGTGGTTTCGTTCATTGCATTTTGACTCAATCTAGCCACTAACATCACTAACCAATGAATATTCTCTTTTAACCATATTCTAGAAGTTCAATATCCTTTTTCTAACCTTTACATGATAAGTCCTGAACAAGACAAGCTGGAATAACAAATAAACACCTGATGTGTATGAGGAATGAAGAGAAATTTAGTTCTAAGTATTAGTCGCATGCAAAAACCTACACAAACAAAACTAGAGCTCCTCAGTCACCCTCAAAGGCCTTCCTGCTAGCGACTGTAAAGTTTCACTCGCACCCATAGCCCATCATCCAAGTGACTGGGGTAGAGGATGACAAAAATTAACTTTCCTTAGCTTAGAGTCTACCCAAAATTCTTCCATAGCTTGATTATCATCATTAAGTCCTTAGGAATCCACTGTAACCTCTACAATACTTCAGAAAACCATTGCTACATCACCACATTACCACATGTCAAACTAGGTTGAATTGAATGTCATCCATTAGTTGTACTAACACTTAAGCCATCAAATATTCTCCACAACTATTCCAACATCTACATGACCTTCACACCATCAATGATAGACCCTGAAAGGCACACATCTATCCACACACACATTAGGCACCATAAACATAATTTGACAATATCCATCACTTTCAACTAGGTGTAGCAACTCCACATTCTACCAAGGCATCCACACATAGGCCAAATACTTGCACTAACATCTGCAACCACCAAGCTAAGGTTTGCAACAAATGCACCCATTGAGTACCATATCACTAGCATAAGCTGAGTACATGTACCAATCAACCATGTGCATAAGAAATCACATGCTACCAAGTTGACATCAATCCCAACCAAAAACTCAGCCATAATGCCAACATAATCTATCTCTAGAATCTCTTTCTCTATACATGCATTTTAAAATGAATGAATTTTAATTTGTGCTACTAAAAATTAATGCAACTAAGAAGGAAATGAAATTCAATATCTAAGGTTAGGAGGAACCTCACAATGTAATGTGCAAGTTATTACCTCTCGTCTTACCCTTCCTCCTATCCAGACTTGCATAAATTAAAGAGAATTCTAAATTAAAAGCTAAATCCTATGTATATTTCCTTAACCACGATGCCAAAAATGTTGTTCTAATTAATTATGACTTAAATTCCATTACATCAAATTATTAATTCAAGTTTGTAAACTTATGTAGTATATGGAAAAGTATATGCTAGTAGCTTCCAATTCTACTGGAAATAAATTTACATGAAAGAAAGTATTACTCTATGAAAGTAATGGAAATATTAATCTAAGGAAGAAAATAAATTGTTATTTTATGAAAGAATTGAAATCTAATCTAAGAAAATAGATAGCTTTATTCTAAGAAAGCATGTAAATCTATTCTACAAAAACATATAAATCTATTCTTAAAAGCATGTAAATGTATTCCAGGAAAGCATGTAAAGATAATCTATGAAAGCATGGAAATTTAATCTAGGAAAGTATGTAAATTTAGTCTATGAAAACATGTAAAGTTAATTTATGAAAGCATATAAATTTAATTTATGAAAGTAGGTAAATTTAGTCTATGAAATCATGGAAATCCATATTTATGAAAGCATACAAACTTATTTTATGAAAGTGTTGACGTTGTTGGAAGTCCACCAACATAGGGGGTCTCACTGGTATGATGCCCCAACTAGACCTCACATTGTTTGGAGTGGGATCCCCATCCAGATAATAGGCCTAACCACCATAACTTAAAGATTTGTCTTGGCTGCAATAAATAACATAAGATAGTATGCACATAACCTTTGAAATAAGAAAGTAAGTTGACACAGTGAATCATACAATTGCAATTTATATAAGGTACTTCGATGGAAGGGAAAATAAAGAGTGAGCCCCTAGAAGAAAAGTAACAGTAATATCTAAAAGAGACACACAAGAGAAATGAAATAATCGTTAGTTAACTTGCAAAATAGTTCACAAGATAACAACATTCATAAAGCAAGTAGCAATGCACATTAAACAAGATGTATACCAAAGCCAACAAAATATTTCATTTTTCTTTAGTATATATGAACACAAACATATACCACAAACATTAAAATAATAGTCTCACAACATCCATGATACATGCATGAAAGTGTGCCATCTCTGAGAGCTTCAAATATTAAGTGAAATTTCCAAGATACATAATTGCAACAATGCAACACTACCCCCAGTAGTGAAACATTAAGTCACCATTTGCTTCTCCAAAGAATGATCTTCTCTCCTATGCTAAGTTAGAGAATTTGAGGTGAATATTACATATGCTTGAGCTATGAGTGTGTATTTATAACAAATGAGGTGATTCTCCACCTGCATTGTGACTCTTGACCTTCTATATGACCTTTGAGCTTCTACATGACTCTAGGACTTTCTAGTGACTTTTCACATTCCATGTATGACCCTTAGGATTCCACACATTTTACATTTTCTCATTTTTGGAAATACAAAATCACATTTTACAAATTGTGGAAAAATACATGGACAACATAAGAATTTTGTGATGACACTTTGAGAAGCCATGATTTGGTGATCATGACATGAGATTTCATTGTAATGTATTATTTCCAAGTTCTCCTCTTTGTTGATATGTCTTTAGTTATTCATGATAGATCTAACTTGTAGTTCATTTTGACCCTCCAAAGAGTATGTATAAGTATATGAATCTTCTAAGTCAACATGGGTTTCCATATCTTTGCAATGGTTCAATATTCTTCTACTCGTGCATGAGAATATCTATGTGTCTCATCCATAAGTATCCTTCTTACAACTTCTTATTGATGACCTCCTGGACCATCATATTTACATGATAGGTTGATAACACCCGCACATGAAATTCACTCATAAAAAGACCACATAAGTCCCAAAATCACCTATTCTATCATGTGCAAATGTTGATAGTGATGGGACAGTGTGTAATGATTGAAGGAAGAGGCCTTCTTCAACGCAGTACATAGAGTTAGGAGGTAGTGAGTGAGGGTTTGGACACTATAGAAATTTAGGAGGTAAGGAGTGAGGGTCTCTACATTGCGCAATGCATAGTGGCAAGGGAGAGGCAATTCATATATTGCACATTAGGGAAGTCCAAGAGGTAAGGATGGTAGGCTTACTCACTAAGCATGCACAATGCATAGTTACTGAGGAGAAGGGTCTGGGCATTGCATATTTGAGCATTGCAAGGGTTGAAATATGGCCCTACTACTCACTAAAAGTGTATAATGCACAGTGGAGGAAAAATTGATAAGGGTATTTCATAGTGGTAAAGTTAAGGAGATAAAGGAGGCATGCTTGGTTATTGTGACTACATAATGCATAATGATTGAGGATGAGGCTTAGCCATTGCACAATTGGCTTCTTCAAGGGTTCACAAATGATCCCTATGTCCACTAAAAGTACACAATGCACAATGCAAGGAAGGTATGATGAGAATTGTGCATTGGGAAAGTCTAATCAACAAGGTTGAGGGACTACGCTATGAAGTCACTCAATGTGCAGTTGAAGGAGGTTGTCCTCTAGGATTGTGCAATGTACAGTTCCAGGAGATAAGGAATTCATCAATTTTTATTAGGAATGTGAATTGCGTAGCGGTTAAAGGTGAAGGTTGATAAATGATTGCGCAAGTTGTGAGGCAAAAGATGACTCCAAAATTGATTATGGGATTAGTGGGACAAGAGACGAAGGGTACGAGAATTCAACAAGTCCCAAACATGATCACATGTAGATAAACAATCAGCCACATGACAAGAAGGTACACAATACCTAAAATCAACATGTATTCATTGAAATGGCAACAAAGAGACACTTAGCTCCAAGTGCAACACTTAAGATGCAACCATTTACGAAACACGTGTGGAATGCAAAGAGAAAGTATGAAATGCCATGGGAATGCATCCACTACATGTTTTAATGATAAATAAAATCAACTACTACAAGAGAATGTGTTGGATCTGCCTCTAGTAGATGTTACCAAGGTGCTCTTAGGGATGTGTGAAAACAAGTGAAAGAAAAACATGCAATAATGTAAAAGACACATGCAAAAGCAAAAGAAAACACAAGTGACACATACAAGAGTGTAAGCAAGAAAAAGTGACACTTAAAAAATATAGAGAGAAAAAATTACACTTGCGAGAGCAAAAGAAAGGAAAAGTTACGGTTGAAAAACTCACTCGGAAGATGGGGCATTTACAACAATGAGTGAGAGAATTCTCCTTGTACTCCAAAAGTGCATAAAGATCAAAAATTAAATATGAGTGAAAATGAGCTATGGAATAGAGTCTTTATACAGGGAGAGTAGACATGCAATTAGAGTTAGAGTTCGTAAGTGTGCTTCATACATGTCGGGAAACTAGGAGCCAAGAGTGAATTAACTAACTGGATTGAAGAAGTACACTCTCATTGACAAAAGAGAGTGTGTAATTGCCATCTGAAGAGGATGCCCTTGCAATGTCCCTAGCAATTGTGCAATCACTGTGGACATGTACTGTATAGTGATTATGAGCAAGGATTACGTAGTGGCTGTGATCAAGGGTTGTGCAGTGACTGTCACTGGAAATTGTGCAATCACTATTCAGAAGAATTGCATAGTCATTGTCTCTAGGGACTGCGCAATCACTCTCTCACAACCAGAGATGCACTATCTTTTTTGCATGGAAGAAGTGTTCTTGTGAAGACATCAAGAGTTGGGCATGTGAATGCAAGTAGTTCGGCACTTGGGATTCCTAAAGGAAGACTTGAACACTTAGGTAATATTACCGAGCATGAACTTAGTTGCTTGATACGAGAGATGACATGATCATAAGGAGGGCTCCAAAATTTGAATATCAATATACAATGTTTTTAAAAATAGCATGCATTAGTATCAAAATTATAAGGATCATAATAAAGATGGTTCTAAGTGTTCTACTACTAATTTTCATATTTAAATTCCTATGTGTCACTTGTGACTAAATGAGTGTGTATGAACACATAGCCTATTGATATGTCATTCTTCAACATTTTTTGATCTTGTAAAGATATCACACTCCCTTGATGCCAATTATTTTGCCATGTAACAATCCTCATATACTTTGTTTTTGCGTCATGTTGTGTGACTTGTTTGACCACAACTAACTTTGTCATAGTGATAACTTAGTCATTTATTTGATCCATCGAATAGGTGATTCACCATACTATCATCTTTTACGACGTGTTTATATGCTTGGTTTGACTTCGTTGCTTCAAGAGACATCTTAACCATTGAATCTGTTACAGTTCCATAGGAGAGCTACAAAATTTTGTCAATTCTGCAATGTTCACAGATTAGCTTGTTTTTATGAAGAAAAACACATAAAATTGTAGAATAATTGACTCATTACCTTAGTGTAATCATTTGTAGCTCATATGGAAAATGTACATATGGAATATGATAAAGTTATCTAAAAAGGATGGTTATGAAGGTTCCTATAAGATCAAGATAGTCAAACCTAAAGTAGCATGTTGATAAAAATATGTTAATTTCTTGACCCATCAACACCATGGTGTCCCTTGTTTAGAAATTATGACTATTAGAGCATACCAATTTACATGCTTTCCCTTGGATACCTCTAAGCTCAATTTCATTTCCTTCTAAGGAAAATATGATGAAAAGATCTTGAAAATATTATGGAAAAATCTCGATCTTCAAAGATGTTGAAGGTTTATCAAACGATTAGAGAATTTATTGTTCATATCCCCATAACTTTCTATCAATTCATTTGTAATAATGGACCAAGATACATATAATCATTTCTCCTTTCACAAAGCCATTGATACCACACATGTTGATATTCTTCTAAAAAAATGGCTATAATATTTACTTTTTGTAAGGCTGCCACTTGATGTAGATCAAAGTATTTCTTCATAATTTGGAATATCCATGTGATAATCATTATCGTCAAACTTTCTCATATCATCTTTCAAATGTAGTGGTTCCTTTGTTTTGACTTGATCCCCGATAATGTGGATGTTAGAATGAAAAATCATGATTATGGTTAAATGATTCAATGATTCTAATTGTGATAAAACATTATTCATATGTAATTGATTTCCAACACAATTATTCTCCCTATTGCCATGATTTTCTTGGATCTTAATATCCCTTTTAGAAAGCCCCTCCAAGAGAATTGTTTCCATAGTATTCATGGATTTTTATATTTCTTCGTTGTTTTTTGTCATATTCTTTTCAATTTTATCCTTAATTTGTCATTAAAGCTTTCTTGAGAACTATATAAATCCACCCTTTTAAAGAAAATACCATCCATTTCATTATTGTTTTCTCTAGATGGGAGAACCTAAATTCGAAGTCTTCACTTTCTTCATGTATTTTGTATGATCCCTTAAGAGATTTAATCGGTGTAGTAGCATATTTTGGAGGCATAATAATAGTACTTCTATTTATGATAGTTATCATATCATAAAAAAGAGATATTTTAATCAAAATTTATGTCACTTGTAAGTTATTTATCTTCAAAACTTTAGAAAATATTTGAATGTGAGAGTCAAGATTTCCACAATCGTTTATATTGTTTGAATATTTCAACGATGAATTATGTGTGATCTTTCCCTGTCTGGCATTTTGGGTGGATACTCCATCATTAGGGATTAGATGATGGGTGGAGTGTCCACCTGAAACTTCGGACATGGAAAACTCCTACACACTTCATCTCTAAAATATTCAAACAATATTTGAATGAATGAGTTTTTTTTCCTGATATATTTTTGAGATTTTGAGCCCATATAGCTCTTAAATTTTGACCCATAATACATTGATAAATCTTCCTTGCAATTTCACACGTTTGAGAAGAATTTGATGTGCCAAGTGAAAGTTATGGTATCTTTTCCAAAACTTGTTTATTTTTGATCTCTTCATAAGACAAACTTTCTATGACATGCCACTTGTCCAATTTTTTAAATTTGTTTTTGAATTTTTTCTCTGAGGTTTGTCGTTATGTCTTAGATCTCTTAAAATTTCATAATTTGAAGTGTCCTATAAAAGGAGTTATAGCAAAATTTCCATGATCACTTTAAAATTTATTTTAGGAATTTACAAACTCTAACTTCCACAGGGTGTATCTTAGAAATTATAGCAAACTAGACTTTAAATTTTTACTAGAGGTACTTTGCAATTCTCAATATCCTCAAAATTTTAGTTTGAAACATCCTACAAAAAAAGTATAATGAACATGTTGAAATGACTCATTTGAAACAAATTTCAAGACTAATCACCAATCCTAACTTCCAAAAAATTTATATCATAAAGTGTAATTAACTAAAATCTAAAATTCTTCCAAATGTTCCCCACGAAACGTCCCAAACAAAATGTTATAGTGAAAATGTCTAGAACCTTACACCTTATAAATGATAAAATACCGATAATCATATTCGATTTCGAGGGGAAAATCTCCTTTTGCAATGAATATAATGTATAAGACAGGAATTTATGATCCTATACTATATATCCTTAGTATATATATATATAGGAGACAAAATATACAATTATAAGAAAATAGAAACATGAAAGGTTATATCCTATATAACAATATAATCATAGGAATGTAATCATTCAATATATGGCTTGATAATAGGCTTTATTGTTAATATGAAGCTTATATATGACTTCACATGGTACTCAATTGAGTAATATCATGTGATATCTACTAAAACTAATATCTTCAGAAGAGATAAGTTTTAGTGACTTCTAAGAAGATCCAACAACTATCAAAATTACATCATCATGTAATTCTTTCCCTACTAAAATATATGGCCTTGTATTAAACAACCACTTATAGTGTGGATTTCCGAAATAAATACGAGATAGGTACAACACTAAAATTAAAATCACCCACACTAAAAAGTATATTGAGGAAAGCCTTACTAAAATGCCTTGAGATCAAAACATGAGAGGAATCTATAACACTTAGAATGTTTGCAATAACATGCATAAAATATTGATGAGGCTAAACATTTAAAATCAATGATTGAGCTTTATTTTCAAGTGGGAAAGGCATAAAAATCTCTATAAATAAACAAATTCATATTTTTTCTCTAAATTCTATTAAGTTGTCTACTTTTGTTATGAATTATAGAGTCCAGATTAACAACTTCTCCTTGTTTCAAAAGAAAAAGTGTGTATTTTATGAATCCAAAAGCTATCCACACAAGAATAGATGTCATTGCATGATTTGACAAGGTTTATAATTAATGATAAACTCCATGCAAGATTCGATTCTACCTTGTTGTTGATTGACTTGTATGGTCATTACCTTAGTATAAAATGCACAAATCATTGCTGTTGAAACTAAAAAATAGTTGGCACCTTGTCATTGGACTATTGCTCTAAAGTGTGCAATGAATAGGTAGCATGATAGAAGAAATTGATTAATGAATGCAATAGAAACGTGATTCTTCAAAACTTTCCATTTTTTCTCTTTAGTTAGAGGTGAATTAGGAAGACTATTAGATAGTTTTTTTTCCGGAGAAAAAATTCTAAAACTTTTTATTAAGGATATATAAAAAGTTTTACAATTGTCATCTTTACATCATCAGCCCATCAGAGGGCGACAAAACAGTCATAGTCATAGCCCAAAACTGACCATAGGAACGCGGAACACCCACAACTGTTTGATACTACATATAATAAATATAGTCATGGAGGCCTCCTTCAGGGAAGGATAAACAACCTCTTACATATATACGGAAATATAAAACTGTCAAGAGAAGTCATATAAATAAATATCTCGACCACATCCAGAAAGGAAGCATATTCAGAAAACGAACATATCATCCTGTGGCATAAAACTCGAAGCCTGTAAAAAACATGAAACAGAGGAAATATGTCTTGCGAAGAAAAAATAGAGGAATTGTCGAAGAAAAACTCCACGATCCTGTAGACAAAAAATTGACGTGGAGGAAAATTCATGAGGCGAACATTATGCTGGAGGAGCAAAAGGAGGTTGTTGCGTGTGGAAAGTCTACCCCTGTCTGAATTCCTCTATGGACCAGCTGCCCAAAACTTGTTGTAGGCCTATTTTAGAAAGCTGATCTGCTGTTGTGTTTTTCTCCCTATAAATATGACATATAGAGATATTATTAAAATGGGATTTTAAAGACACTATATCATCTAAAAAAGTCTTCAAGATCTGGTTTTGACATATTGCTTTCCCATTCACCCAATTAATAACATTCATGAAATCTCCATATATTTGAATCCTCAAGATGTTCTTTTGTAATGACCAGCACATGAGAAGGCGTAAAGCAACCAATTCTGCGTAATCGTTTGTTCCCTAGCCCAGTCCTACTGATGCTTTGAAGGAATGTTCATGGTTTAAATGAATACAAATACCTGCACTTGCCCTGTTCTGTTGAGATGCCCCATCAAAGAAGGCCCAAGGGGAGTTTTCATTTATGTTTAAGGGGATGTCTCGGTTTGGTGCATTTTTTTACTCAGGAGGAGGAAGGGAGGAGTAAATTGCTGCACAATTTGTAGCCACAGTTGTTGAGGAGAATGACTGATCTTGGAATAAGCATTTATTCCTGGCCAACCACAAACCCCAGAAAAAAATAGGGAGGAGGTTCCTGAGATTGCCATCTGGGTGGTTGTTCCACCAGTTCCTCCAGACTTCATCCAACGAAGCTGATTCTCATTGAGCTCTTATTTTTAACATATTTATTAGTTCCCCCTAGATTCTTAGAGAGACAGAGCATGATGTGAAAAGATGGTTTATTGATTCTCCATCCGCCTTGCAGAGAGGACATCTCCCAAGGCCAATGAAAAATCTGTTTTGTAGGATATCCCATGTTGGGATTTTTCTTTTTAAAATACACCAAAGGAACACCCTAGATTTCAAGGGACATTTGAGCTTCCACAAATTTCGTGACCACCACTCTGGAGCAGCCCATCCTTTCTTTTCCATGAGAAAAACATACCCATCTTTTGGGGAATAAACACCTATTTTTCCGTGCGCCCACATCAGAACATCAGGTTCGGTTTTTATCCTGACATTTGATCTGTGGAACTCATCAATGAAAGAGGACCATTCATTATGCCATCTGATGTTTAGGCCCATGTCCACAGCATTCTTCCATGCCTGACCCCAAATGGTAGATTGTCCCACTTTCTCCACTTGATTTAGAGTATAAAAGCCTTTGCTGTCTAGGTGCCTCAAGAGGCCAGGGGATAGGGAATATGATTGATTGCATCCAACCCAGGTATCCCTACCAATTCGTACATTCTTCCCGTCACCCACTTTCCAGGCCAGGCCTTGTTCAATCACAAAGAAAGCCTCCACCGTAGCCTTCCAGATAATGGAGGAGTGTTTCGTCTTCTTGTCCTGGCTTTGAATCCAAACTTCCAGGGCCATAGGGTCGATGTATTTTCGTTTAATCACCCTTGACCATAGGTTCTCCACAGTTATAAGTCTCCATCCTGACTTGGCAACCAAGGAGAGACTGAACTCAGGAAGCCGCTTGAGTCCCCAGCCACCCCATTCTATTGGCCTAGCAATCTTGTCCCATGCCACCCATGGAAGAACTGAATTCTCATTTGAGCCAGCCCATAAAAATCTGCAACACAACCTTTTATTTTCTCCATAATGCCTTTGGGAATCCAAGTAAGGGCAGCCCAATAGACTGGGATAGCTAATAAAACAGATTTTAATAAGGTCACTCTACCTGCTCTAGAAAGCCATTTGAAGCTCCAATGGGATATTCTTGCTTCTAGCTTTGCTATTAGCCAATGCCAGTCCTCTTTTTTGTAAGCATCCGGTTTTAACCAGAATCCCAAGTATTTAAAAGAGGTGTCCAAGGGCTGGATATTGAAAGGGAAAATATTGGACATTAAAGTGCATTCTAAACTGTTATACCCTGCCACACAGACTTGGGATTTACCAGAATTAATCTGCATACCTGTGGCTTTCATAAATAGATCA
>APFE030351919.1:0-10269 GCA_000404065.3 Pinus taeda
GGTGGAGGTCAAGGTTGAGGAGGTGGAGGAGAAGGGGGTGGAGGAGAAGGAGGAGGAGGAGGTGGAGGTGGTGGAGATATGAAAGTTAATTTAAGATTCATTTCTTGAATATAGATATTATAGTATCAATATCTCCACTACTGTTGGAAACAAAAGCTAGAGTCTCGTGAATCCAGAACATATCTCTTCATATACTTAATATCCTACTATTGAATGATAAGTAGTTCATTTAGGAAGATTTCCTCTATGTAAAAATATAGTCATTCAAGTACATGAAATTTCCTTAATGTTTAGATATCATATCTTGGCCAAGAATTTGAAGCATTTTTCAAGTTTAAAATTTTTGTTTTATTTTGTTTATAAAATATGTTAGTCCCTTAAACACTTGTAGTTCTAATTTTATTATTTAATAAGACAATTGTTTGGGAATGACTGGTTCCATCTAATTATCATTGATTTAAAAAGTGTTGGGTTAAAGTTAACATGGTTTCTTGAATAAAAGGCCTGATGTTCTTCTTTTTTATATTTACTTGAGGAACATAGGATATTGGGAATCATATATGGATTTGTTTATTTTTTTGGTATTCCACATATTCTACGTAATTATTATTACTTCTTTATATATCTAATCATTTAAGGAAAAATATTCAATTTCAAGTTAAGTTCCTTCCATGATCGAAGCTTCTTCACCTTTTAGATAATCCACTATTTATCTTGTATTTTATTTCAAAATATTAATTAGGAAAGCGAAATATGTTCTACTTGGTTATTTGCATGAAAAAATGACATTTTCTCTAGCTTCCTATTTGGTCATTATAGGGGATCTATTGTCATGGGAACAACATTCCTTTAATGAAATTATACTTTTGAGCAAAAGGCTAAAGTTTAAATTTTTCTGTTTATTTTTATTTTTTAAATTGTTAGTCCCTTGAACACGTATAGTTCTCCTTTTATTGTTTAATGAGTCATTTGTTTGGGAATGATTGGCTTCATCTAATTATCATTGATTTAAAAAGTATTGGGTTAAAGTTAACGTAATTAATTTCTAGTTCACTTTTTGGCATGACCAAAGCTTCTTTGCTTTTTAGATAATCCAATATTTATCTTGCATTTTATTTTAAAATATTTGTCAAGAAAGGGAAATATGTTCTACTTGGTTATTTGTATGGAAAAATGACCTATGCTCCAGCTTCCAATGTGTTCGTTGTAGGGGATCTATTGTCATGAGAGAAACATTCCTTTAATGAAATTATACTTTTGAGGGAAAGGTGAAAGGAGAAATACATGGAATTAGTGGAGGTTGATAGATTGTTTAGTGTAATATGATTTTTGAAGTTGAAATCCCTTGATTATTTTGTAACATGTTATACTAAGTAATGAATCTCGAAAATTGTGGATTTATAGTGAGTTTGTCTTAATAGATTTTTTTATCATATAGGAAATTAGCCTTTAATTACATATTTTATCATTTAGCCAATCTCATTGCGCATTTTCTGTAATTTCAAAAAATTGTGTATTGATGAACAATTATTACAGTTTTGACTGAAGAAGAAAACAATATAGTTACACACCAAGGAGTTGAAAAACTTATAGATGGTGATGAAAGACCAAATCCTAAAGATGTTGGCCTTTTTCAAGGGTATTAATTGGATAATTATTTTTGTATTAGAAGACTAATGCACAAGAAGGAAAAAATAACTCATTGAGTGATTCACCTATAATTTACAATATTGTATAATTAAGTGAATGATTCACTAATATTTTACAAGATTTTTCAATACATTGAAAGATTCACCAAAATTTTAGTAAAATATTCCAAAAAAATTGATATATACTTGTTGTAGTGTAGTAGACAATGACTATTGGTGACTAGTACAAATCAAAACAAAAAATCACACGAATGTAAGGAACATACAAATAGAAGAAGAGAAGCTATGTAGAAGAGAACCAAAAAAGTGTTACTTTATATTATATTCTCTTCATAAGCCAATCACTATAGATACAATGATGCATAAATTTCCATATATACTATGTCAAGATGGTCACAATAATTTAATTATGAAAAGAAATTTAACCTATCTAACTTAGACTGTTAACTCGACTAGAGAGTTGATGAAATTTATGATATCAATTCTACAATTGTTTGAGATGGTCAACTAAGTCGATTAGCCCCTCCAACATCTCCCCTGCCCTTAATTCCTTCTTTGTGACAAAGAAGGGAAGATTTGGAGTCTTATAAAATTTTTACAAAATTTGATACATCATAAATTAGAAAATGTAAATGCTTGGAATGAAATGAAAGTTATTCCAGAAGGGTGGTTCGCTAATTAGCAGATCTAGTTTCGTGGTCAACTAGAACTTGTTGAATTACATCTACAGGATTTAAAATGTGAATTCATCTTCTTTTCCCTTCCCTCAGCAACAAATTGGAACATTCAACTTCATTTCATGAGTGTCATATTGTTTTATGATGATTGTACTATTGTATGTATTGGTGTTGAAGTCACAGTGAATGTTGTTTGATAGCTAGTTTTTATAATTACTTGGGTATGTAAGTGTAGGAATTTCATATGGAGAAGACAATTCCTGAGAACCCTAATGACTAGTTCTCAAGAAACAATCATAAGTATCGTAGGTGTTGGAAGATAAAGAAAGGTATGGGTCATATGGGTCTAAGGCGTTGATATTCCACCATAAAGTGTTGAGCTGGTAGAGGAAGTGTCTGCAAAGGTTGGTCATGAATAAAGGTGGAGGCAACAATATTATAAAGAGCCTCGTCCTTATCGAAAATTGATGTGAGACTAGAAGAACAGGAGGAAATGTTGATTTTAGACTCGAGCCAAGTAGGGTAGAGGTAGCTTGTGACTGGGGAAACATTATAATAGGCCCAAGACAAAACATAGAGAGAAGGAATTTCTACACTAAAATTTTTCTTCTATACTAGAGAATGAAGACAATGATGGTCAAAGTTATGGAAATAGAACTAGAAGACCCCATGGAGTTATAGGTGGATCTAGACTCGCTCCATCAGGAGATAGAGTAAGTGAATTTTATCTTGAATCATGTGATAAGGTGACTGGAAAGAATTGATACTCATATCCCATGTAATCTTCCACTAGACTAGCAGGGATCCATTGAAAATTCTCCATCCCCAATTGTATCATTTGATGATTGATACATTTTATTCACAATTAGTAGCCTATGGGTAATGTCTAGTTAGTGTTAGAGGATAGCATGACATTGCAGTGTTTTTTGTGCTATTAGACTTGATCAACACTATTAAATTTTTGTCAGCATATGACTCCATGAGATGGTCGAAAGTCTTGGTTTTCCTCTGGGTAGGTCGAGCCCATCCAGTTCATTTTTGGACATGCGTGTACAATATTTATTTTTGAACGAAATAAAAAGATCAAAAGTTGGCTTACAATTAATAATAATAATGATAATAATAAAGTTATAACTTAGTAAACTTTTATGATTTTTTATTTTGGGAAATTTCTTAATGTTTTGATTCTTGATTTCGGGCTTTTGTGATCCATAGTATATTAAGAAGAGTCTTTTCGGTAGAAATCACATAGGAGAAATTTTTTCGACGCGTTTCTAACTAGCAAGTGTGGTTCATCATCAGGACTAGATGAAGATGCAAATAATGACACATGCTTAAATAGAGGGTGATGCTTGTCGTGGATTTATTGTTATACGATTTTACCAAGCATTTGCTTATATCATTACAACTAACCATAATAAAGGCATAAATCATTTATTGTCAAAATAATTTTACAATATATAGATTTAATATAAACAATTCAAACTTTTATTAAAATTGAAAAGGAAAATACGTCGAGATGAAGATATAAAATAATTCTCAATCCTTTATTCATGCGTAATGTTAAAAATACTTAGTTGGAATTCAAATTGAATCCCTAGCATCAAACCTATTAATTATTGATAATTAAATTAAAATTCAGTAATCCTTCTTCATGAACGTAATAAGCCTAGTACAATCACATAAAAAATATTAACATGGTTGATACAGTCAAAGGCTTCATAAGTAAGACAAAAAAAACTATTGCAACACAAAGAATGACTTACCAAGATACGCATTTGCATAATTAACCATGTATAAAAAGGATATTTGCCAATTTTAATTTGAGGATAAAAAAGAATTACACATCTTATTGTAAAATCAACCATTTTGCTAAAGAAAAATTTCATATTAAAATTGGAATAATATCAAATCCTTAGGAAATTGGTGGGAACCTAAATTTTTTAATCTATTAGAATTCAATGAAACCTAACAAACTTTGTAACACACTACAACCATTAATAAGAATTTAGAGAAACATCTTCTGCACATATTCCCTTCACAATCAACCTAGGCAGGTTAATTAAAAAAATAAAAATAAAAATAAACAAATAGTCATCCACTTTAAGTTGAAACAGAAAGTTTTTAGCAATTAACGAAGCATAAATATGCTTTAACAAATTCAATGTGTTTTTGATATTTGTGAATTGTCTATTCCCATATATTTTTTAATCACTAATATTTATATTAATTAGCATAAATATATATGTGTATTATAATTTTTTAGATATTTGACATATTCATTTTCATTTATTTTTTCTATGAATGTTGAGTTAAATGTGGGGGTCATTTATTGAACTCTATGATGTTGTTGTGTTTAATTTCAACAGCTTTTAGAGATATATATTTCTATCAAAATTATTCGAATCTTGAATACATTCTCATTCTTTTATTTATGAATGGAATTTAAAGGAAAGAAACAAAAATATAATGAAACAATAATACATATTTTCGCTAACCACTTTATTCACCAAAAATCCCCTTTAAATGAATGTGAAATATTTAAGACACCTTCCATGTGATTCAGAAAAGATTGATATTACAATATGAAAATAAAATTTTAGATAGTTATTGACAACCTAATAAATATGTTTTAGTAAACACATTAAAATATATGGAAAACTAATAAAATATACTTAAATTCAATGGGAAAGGTAATCATTTTTTTCATTAATAGGGAGATAAATGTTCAACACGACACATAGTCTAGGTTAGTTAACACTTATATCACCTTCTATGGAAACTCTTCTACTGAAAAACACGGAAAATTAATCCACTGTAAATATTAACCCCAAAAAAAATCTATACTACTTGGTATCTAATAATTTAATATCTTAATTAGCTTCCTCACTTTTATGAACAAGATGTATATTTGCAACCTTCAAGAATTTATGAAGATTCATGTTTTTCGAACAATCTTTGTCCTACTAAGATCTCTTATACTATCCTTCAATACTCTCTCTATCTTCTCTATTCATGCGGGTGACCCTTGTACTTCAAGGGTGATTAAATTCCTACTGAGTAAGAACTCTGAGTTGTTCTTGTGTTATACATACTACATCAACCATTAAATATGATAACTTATAACTTACCAAACATACGTGGGATTCACCATTCACTTTTTTTATGGGCCCATATTGATGGACAATTATTTCCAATTTCACCTTTCTTATCTTTTTCCTCCTGTTATTGTTAGGATAAATAGGACTTACCTAAAATATTTGATTGGTTTATGGCCCTTAATGATATGTTTCTTCCCTCTTATCCCACCTTTCATAAGGTATTTCCTTCATCTTTATTCCAAGTTGGAGATTCTCGGGGGAAGCTAAATGTGCAAAAAGCACCAACACTTCTATCTATATCCCATCCTTGCTTCTAAAATGCCCTCTCCTTCCTCCAATAACTCATCATCTTCATCATCACATCACATGAGATCTCGACAAACAATATTCTTCAAAGATCCACAAGTCTTTCTTTTGCAAATTTAATCCTCACTCCAAACTCTTCAACTTTTTTTCCTAGCACTGTCTTATTGTAGCTACATTTTTTTTAGCAATATCAACACTTATAAATCTAATTTATTAGAGTTATTACTCTCTTAGATAATTCCATGTGGTCATTTTCTAGTTAGAGGTTCCTTCTATGATGTCCAAATTTTGAATTTAAACCTTGTTAAAACATTTACACTAGAATGTTATTTACTTAGTCACCACATGCATTCCAACCACACAATATATTTTATGGATGAATTCCATTTTTGCATCAACCCTTGATAATAACATAAGTTTGAATTGTATATAGCAATTATTGCTACTTTCTCCCCACACTATAGCTAACAAAATTCAATAAAATTGTTCAATTTCTCTCATTACATACCCAAATGCTTCCTCTTTTTCGAAGTTGTAGTCGTTAAGAACCCTTTAAATCCTAATTAGAAGTATTTAAATACATGTACCGCCTCCCTTTCCAACTTATTCAAACTAGACTTCTACTCGTAAAAAACTTATATATAGAAATAAGGAAGTAACAAAGAGTGTAAAAATTCGTGTGTAAGGAAAAGTAAGCCACATAGCATAATTTGTGTCGTAGAAGCTAAATTAAAGCATTGAAGAATATTTTACCAATTTGAAATAGAATTACAAGCATGGATGTTTCTTAGTGATTTCTACATTGCAAATAAATACATCAAAATAGAACTAAGATATTTTAGTTGTAGAATGCTAATTGGCCCTAATTTTGATGTGGCTTACAAAATGTAAAATTCAGTATTCTACATCTTTATTGCACACATCTTATTCTCTTATATCTAGGTTTCACAACATAATCACAAAACTTACCCATGGTAATTAAAATTATTTTACAATAAATAATTTCATAAAAATAAATTTGTATCATTAAATTCTATAAAATTAGTAAATACAACCTTATAAATTTTTATTATTTTTTTAGATATGAGTGAATAAATATATAAAGAAATATATTTTAAAATGTAATTATGATATTTATATGTCTTTTTATATTATGTCATATTTTGTAAGAGAATGGTATTTGTTTTTTCGATCTGTAAAAATTTACTCTTTCCTTTTTGAATTATAGCACTAATTTGTAGTTCACAATATGATGTTAGTAATACTAAACAATGACCAAGCACATTGTTGGTTGTTCATAAGTTATCTACATTTCATTTTGGAATCTATTTTTATTCTATATATGAAGAAAAAGATTGGGACAACTCATAGAATGGAATTAACCTTCTAAATTTGAGGACCACCATCCTACATTTTTCTATGTAAACAACAATTTATATTTTTAATTTTCTTTTGTAATTATTTATTTAAGCCAAAATTTAACCATTTTCTTCTTTGAATTCACCTACTTAATTTTTTTTCTTATTGAAGAAAATCAAAAGGAGGCTACATAATTGCAATGTTAGGTTTTGGATAGAAAACTTCAAGTGTTGGACTTTGTGAGTAGATAAAAGATATAATTTTTCTTATTTTTTTGGCATTCTTCACATGATTTCCCTGTACAAAGCTATATCACTCCATGCAAATTTCATAGCATCGCAAGGTCTGCGATTCCTATTAATTTCCAAGGCTGTGTGCAATTGTTTTAAGAGCAAACTCAAATGATCATTTGATAGAATATGGTATCAAAATTTTTAGGTTACAATGATGGTGATGGAGATGGGATGCTAATGTCAATCTTGTTTCCTCATGGTATGACACTAGAGGTATGCAAGGAATTCCTGTGAAATTGAATTATCTTAACATTGTTGAGGCAAGCCTCTTTTCTCAATATTGTTTTAAAGTCTAGTTTAGAAATGTTGTTCTAGAATATTCTAACCTATTTAATTCTCAGTACTTACATGTGTACACCACACTAAAATTGTAGGTTCACTTAGAGAAATACCCTCCCTACATTGAATTCCAAGGAGGCTTTCAAATGAGATGATTTTTTGCATTACAACTATTTATCTCCTCTCCTCCTCCTCCGCCTCTTACACATTCATCTCTTCCCCCTCTAACCCATCCTCCTCACCCCCTATCCTACCCGTACTCACCCTCTTCATCCACCTCTTCCTCCTCCACCTCTATCATCAACCTCGCCACCTTCGCCCTCCACTATGCATAATCTAGTGCCTCTCTCCTTGCTCACCTTCTCCTCGACCTCCTCGTCTTCCCCCTCGACCTCTTCCACCCTATCCTCGTCCTCCACTTCTCACTATTTCCTCTTCCACCTCCTCCTCACCCTCCCCCCTACCTCCCCATCCTACCACACCTCCTCCTCCTCCACCTCTTCTGCCACATCTTCCCCTGTCCTCCCACTTCTTCCCCACACATATCCTATGCCTTCACCTCCCCTGACTCCTCCTACCCCTCCTCATACACTTCTTCCCCCTCCATTTCTTCCTCCACTTTACCCTCCTCCAACTCCCTCACTCCTCCCAACCCACCCCTCCTCCCCCTACTCACCCCCTCTCGCAACATTCTCCCCCTCCCCCTTCATCTCCTCCTTCGTCGCCCCTTCTTCCTTGTCCATTCCCCTTCCTCTACGTCCCACCCCTACTCTGCCACATCTTCCATCTATTTCCCCTCTACCTCTTAGCTCTTCTCCTCCTCCTTTACCACCCCTGACTTTGCCTCCTCCACCTCCTTCTCTTCTTCCACCTCTTCACCGCTCCTCCCACTCCTCCCCCTCACACCTACTTTTCCTTCACCTCCCCCGCCTCCTCATATCTCTCCTCATTCACCGCTTCCCCCTCCGTCGCTTCCTCCCCTTAGGCCTCCTCAAAATGCCCTACCACCCCGAACCCCCACTTCAACCCCCTACTCACTGCCTCCCCCCGCCTAATCCTCCTCCCCCTTCACCACCCCTTCCACCTCATTTGTTCCTTGTCGTCTACGCCCCACTCCCACTCTACCTCCTCCTCCACATCTTGCCCCTCCGCGTCTTCCGACTCTTAGCTCTTCTCCTCCTCCTTCACCTCCCTCGCCTCCTCCTCCTCTTCCTATTTTTACCTCCTCTAATTCCTCCCCCTCCATCCCACCCTCTCACACTGTCTCAGCCTCCTCCTCCTCCTCTCCCTCCTCCACCTCTTCCTCCTCTACCCCTTCCGTATCTTCTGCATCTACCCCTTCTCCTCCTACACCATCCTCCCCCTCCCCCTCCTCCACTACCTCCTCCACCTCCTCCTTGCCCCACGTCTCCTCCTCCCACTCCATTTCCCCCACATCCTCTTCTTCCTCCTCCTTGGCCTTCTCTCCCTCCACTCTACCTCTTCTAGCATCTCCTTCGTCGCCCTCCACCTCCTCCCCCTCCACACCCTCCACTCTCCCTCTTCCAGTGCCTCCCCCCCCTCTAGTCTTTCTCTTCTAGCGCCTGCCCACCCACTCTGCCTCCTCCGGTCCCCGTCCTCCTCCTCCTCCTTCTCGTCCTCCTCTACTTTATCTCCCCCTTCTCAACCTCTTCCCCCCTAAACCTCTCCCCCTCTCCCTCAACCTCCCTCCTCTCTCAAACAACCAATCTACCTCCCCATCCTTCCCCACCTCCTCTTCCCCCTCTTCCTCCTCATGCCGCTTCCCCCTCCTACTCCTACTCACCCCTCCTCCCACTACTCCCACATCACCCTCTCTCCCCACACCTCCTCACTGTCCCCTGCCTCACCATCCTCACATGCCACCTCCTCCTCCTCTTCCTCTTTCTCCTTGTCCTTCTCCTCCTCCTCCCCCTTCTCCCAACCCCGTCTGAAACCTCCCCATATCGCGTTGCCACCGCGCCTACTGATCCTCCCCCACCTCCTCCTCCTCCTCCGCATCTCCATCCCCCCTCAAACTCCTCCCCCTCCACCACATCCTTCCCCCAACCCCCTCCTCCTCCCTCTCCTCCTCCACCTCTTCCCCATCTTCCCACCACCATGGAACCCCCACCTCCTTCCTCTCCTCACCCCCTCCCCTCGCCACCTCTCCCTTCACCCAATCCTCCTCTACCTCTTCCACCTCATCAAACCCTCTTCCTCTGACTCCTCCCCACATCGCTTCCTTCGTCACCTCCTCTCCCCCACCTCCTCCATCTCCTCCTCCTCCCCTAATCCTCCACAACCTCCTCCTCCTTCATCTACCTCCACCATTCCTCTACTCCCATTCATCTTTCTCTACCCTTATTCCTCATCCCCCATTTCTCCCTCATTTCTCCTCCTCCTCCTTTGTCACCATTCTTCCTCTATTCCTCTTCGCCTTCACCTCTGCCTCATCCCTATCCCCTACCCATATTCCTATTTCCCCATTCCTCTTTGTCTTCACCTACGCCTCCTCCCCCTCTTCCTCCTCTGCCTACTCTTCTTACATTCTACTTCAGCCTTTGCCACCACCTCCTCCTCATTCTCAGTCCCCATTCCTCTTCCT
>APFE030351920.1:0-10823 GCA_000404065.3 Pinus taeda
CGAAGGCCTCGCTCAGAATGGAAGAAGTGGGAGGCTGCACCATTTAATAGGATACTGTAAGTGGGGGATGTTATGCAAGCCATGATCCAATTGATGAGGGGATGGGGAAAACCCAAGTGGATGAGAATCATCTTGATATAGAGCCAGCTGACTCTGTCAAATGCCTTGGAGAGGTCGATCTTAAGGAGGATGCTTTTCAGACGTTTAGTCCAGATGGAATGAATGGCTTCCTGGGCAGATCCAATGGCTTCATGTATTTGTCTGTCTTCTAAGAATGCAAATTGCTGGGGGTCAATATGCTTGGACAGTATTGGCCTGATCCTGTTGGCAATAATCTTAGATATAATTTTGTATAGAACATTACAGAGGGAGATGGGGCGGAAGTCGTCAAATGAAGATGGAGAGTCAGATTTGGGGATGAGGGCGATGAAAGTAGAGTTGATCGCATGGTAGATTTGTCCCGAAATTCTGCTTTCCTCTACCACCTTCAGGATATCTCCTCCTAAGATGTCAAAGAAGGCAATGTAAAACTCAATAGTCCATCCGTCAGGTCCCGGGCTCTTTTCCTTCTGAAACCATTTGATTGTACTTTCGAGCTCTTCCATGGAAACAGGGTTTGTAAGAGCTTCAGAATCATCGATGTTTACAAACCTGGGAAAGTGCGATGCCACATTGATAATCTCAGCAAGATTGGTACCAGTAGGGCTCTTGAAGATTCTTCTGAAGTGTGCTGTTCCAAGCTGTGATAATTTATTGAAGGTATCTGCCACGCCCCCATCAGGAAGAGGAAGGTCCCAAATGGTATTGGACACCTTCCTTCCTTTGGCAAAATTATGGAAGAATCTAGAGTTTTCATCCCCCGCTTTCAGCCATAGTGCCCTGCTCCTCAATCTGATCGATTCCTCCCGGAGTTTTAGAATATTTTTCTTTTGCTTCTCCAATTCAATAAGGCGAGTCTTGCTATCCTCGGAGATGAACCCCAGGCTTCTCTCATCCAGAAGGGAGTTTAAGTCTGCTTCTATCTTGATGAGCTGCTCCTCTTCTCTAGCCTTTTTTGCCTTGGCCCACTCAATCACTATGTGCTTGAGCTCAGTCAGGTTTTTTACAAATCCCCTGGCCATCGATGCTTCTCTTTCGATAGGATGTGAATGCCAAAAGTTCGAGACCAGTTTTGAGAAGCTAGGGTCCTATAGCCAAATGTGATTGAACTTGTAAGGAGCTTTTGGCTTAGGTAGGGGTCCCTTGATTTCCATTAGAATTGGAGAGTGATCAGAGATGCCCCCAGATCCCACCCATTGCTTGAAGTGGTGTAGCTGGTGAATCAGCGGACCTTTTATCAGAAATTGATCCAATCTGTGGGCCAAGGCCGCTGCCCCAACCCTCTTGTTCCTCCATGTTGGAAGGGGGTTCTGCATGGGAATGTCTACAAGGTCGTGCAGTTCCAGCATATTCCTCATGAAAGCGGTGATAGTGTCTACTTGCGCCCGAGATCCCCATGATTCATGATACCCCAAGGAGAAGTTCAGATCCCCCCCTAGAATGATACGGTCCAGAGTCATCAGGTTCCTGCTGAGAAGCGTCCTCCAGAAGCTTTCTCTTTGATGGAAAGGGCCATAAATGTTGAAGATGCGGAGTGAGAGGCCTAAGTCCAATGAGAATATGTCAGCCCCCATGAAGCCCTGACCCCCCCAAGAAGAATCCAATCTTATGGATTTTGGATTGTATCTAATTGCCAGGCCGCCTGATCTACCATTAGCATCCATAGCAATGTACTTCCATCTGGGCGAGATGTTTTGCAGGGTGAGGGAGATGGATTCCGCAGGACCTAGGGTCTCTTGAAGGAAGATGATATCAGGGGATTCGACCTCAAAAAGTCGTTTGAGGGCTAGCTTTTTGGGGGAGCTAGCCAGACCCCTGCAATTGTAAGAGAGGCACTTCATGGAGGACCCCTATTCGGGGGATTTGCTCTAAGGGCCCCAACAATAGTGGATTGTCGACCTGATGCGACTTCTGCGCCAGCTCTTTTGATGGCTTTGTTTAAATCTGATTTCCTTCCCCTAGTAGAAGCGGAGCTCACGCCCGAGGGAACAATGCCCAAACCTATATGTTTCTCAGAAGATTCCGGGAGGGAGGTCTGGGGGCGGAGGGAGTATGGGTGTGGGGGAATCTTATTTACAGGGGTCTCAATGGGAGGAGACGGGGGTGGAGACATGATGGATGGCAGAGTGGGTGGAGCGATAGAAGGAATAGGGGGGGGCGAGGGAATATTGCAGTAAGCCATGGAGCATGATACAGAGGGAACATAATCAGAAGATTGTGCATTAGAGATAATGGGAGAGATAGAGCCGGTAACCAGAGCTTGTGCGGCTGCGGCAGCTGCCCGAGCCCGAGTCAACGGAGGCGATGGCGCCTTGAGTGAGTTCATCTCTGTATATTCCTGTGTTCCACTGGGAATGGAGAATCCTTGTGATATCTGAGGATCGATCGGGGAAGTCCGCCTGGATGCTATGGGGGTTTGTTTTGGAGTGCTGTCCGGTCGCTTGATCAAAGGGCAATCCTTGTAGAGATGACCCACTTGGTGGCATCGATTGCACCGAAAGGGTACTCCTTCGTAATCCAGCATCTGAGTACGCCTGAGCTTACCCCATTGCAATGTAATTCTTTCCTCCAATCCTTCTCTGGTGTCCAGATGCACCAGAATGCGAGCTACAGTTTTCTTCCGGGTATCGAGGTAGCCACGATCATGATCCAGATATGTCCCAAGTGCATTGCCGATCCTTTTGAATGATTCTTCGCTCCAATATTGTATGGGAAGCCCTGGTAATTGGACCCATAAAGGCCCTGCAGCAATTTGCTCACGCTCAGGATCGAATAACGGACTCCATCTCTTCAGAAGCACAGGAGCAGTTTCTATATGCCAGTATCTTTCGAGGACCGTATTTCTGTGTTCTTCGTTTGCGAATTGAAGGGAGAACCACCCACGAGGTAGAACCTCAACCTCCGGCACCTGAGTGAGGAGTACTCCCCAAATTTCTTTCACCTAGCGAATCAATCTGTCCACCGTGTAGGAACGCCCCCGCACGTGCCCTACCAACATTGTGCGAGCTAGGGCCATGGTTGCTTCAAAGTCTGGAGAGTCACCGTAGATAACCGTGGTATCTTTCAAAATTGCCCTAACGCATTTTGACCTCTGCTTCTTGGATCGGGGGGCCGATGGATGCTCAGATAGCGGGTTTGAGACCCCGGGTGGAGGTGGTCCAGAGGGTTTAGAGTTTACAACCGGGGTGCTGTGAGCGCCTGAGGGATTTGCCCCAAGATCCAGGGAGGGATTTGTATTTGTCCGAGGAACCTCTGGTGCAGGCTGTGGATCAGGAGGCGGGGATGGGATCTGATCCAGATCAGCGGGATCAAGCAAATGAGCAAGAAAAAGGGTGCCGGCGGAGATAACCGGAGGGATATTCTGGGCACCAGAGAGATCAGAAAGCGGAGGAGCGAAATCCGGGGGGGCAGAGTTTGGGTTTGAGAATATGACCTGACCCTCCAACGGATCCTCGGAGTAATCCACGAGGTCCGTTTCCGGTAAACCTTCCATGCCGGACAACGATTGAAGCCACCCGTTGCTGGTGCTGATCTGTCGTTCGCTCGCAACCCTAGCTGCCGAAAACTGCTCCATCCTGTGGTCCTGCGGGCTACATCGACTGCCCGAGCCACTAACTGCCATGTAGTTTTGTTTGCCAATTGTCAAATGGGTCGCTCAGTCCTCCATCCGAACCTTCGTTTGCCTGGTCACTGAACGTCCAACCGCCGTGTGCCTCTGTTCGCCGATTGCCAAACTGTTCGTTCAGTCCTGCGACCGAAACTTCATTTGATCGTTCGCCCGGTCCCTGAACGACCCGACCTAAACGCTGTCTGTTTAGTCTTTGCCCGATCTGTCGAACGATCCTCTGTCTTCGTTCGAACTGCCGAACGACTCACCGCCCGGACTGTCAAACATTCGCCTTCGTTCGAACTGCCAAACAATCCACCGCCCAGACTGTCAAACGATCTCTCGTTCTATTTTCATAGTTATCTTTGTACTTGTTTCAATTTGTATTTCATTTAAAATAAAAAGAAGAAAAATAAATTATTTTTATTATTAGTATTGTTGTAGTAAAAGCATGCTCTTCATGCTTCTAGGGTTTATTGATTCAAAATAAAAAGAAAATCATGATTGAAAGTCCCATTTGGACTATTTATCAGAAAAATAAAAGTCAGTTTTGTTGAGTCAAAAAGTCATTTTGCCACCCAAAATACCAAGTCGGCCCTGCCTGGACAAGTTAGCCCTGGAAAGGCACCAATTCAACCTCCTGGATGTGTATATATAAAGATCATTTCGACCTCATTGTGACATCAATAACAAAACTTAAATTTTGCACAAGAAAGAGGAGAAAAAATAACAAAAATCTAAAGAAGGGTGAAGGTCAAAGGAGAGAGAGAGAGAAAAGGTCAAAGGATAGAGAAAATTTCGATTTCTATCCTAGATTCTACCACACGTGTGAAATCCGAGACTACTGCAGGGACCAATTTTTTTAAATATGTTGCAGGGGCCTAAAAATCAGAGTTTGATCAAATTGGAAGGGTGTGAACTAGCATTGACTTCATTGGATTTGACTTTCTTGAGGAAGGATTAAAGGATGTTTGACTTGGGTCTTATGGGAGGTCTTGGTCTTGGTTTTTGGGTCTTGGATTTCCCACTTTGATCTGATTCTATAAGAAGAGAAGTTGGTTGGTTTCCTCCCTAATGGGGTTTTTCCTTGGCTTGGAGCCTACATATTTGTGTTCATTGTCTTTTGTGATCTTCACGTTTCATGCTTTTGGTAATTGTTTGATGAAGAGAACATAATTAAAGAAATAAGAAGCTAAAAAATATTCACAAGAAATTATCAAGTAGGAGAAATCAACCCTAATCTACTAACCTATTGGTTTCTCAACATGCTAACAAAGCTAAGGTGAGGAAAAGACATCTTACATCACTTTTGTTGGATCATTTGAAGGCATCTCTACAACAATAATCTTAGAAATTTACATCATCTAATTGGAGAACATCATTTGAAAAGGGCATAAAGAAGAAGACTCAAAGACCACCATTCACTCTTGAAGAAGACTACTATAATAACTATATATATGTCTCTCTCTATCATTGAAGGCTCTTTTCCTCTCATCATCCATAATTAAAGTAGTCATCATAGAATATTTGTACCAGTCATCCTAGAAGACATCTTTATTGCAACCATCATTCAAGGACAATTTTGAAGACCCTTGAGAGCATCAAAATTATTAGAACCATCATAATCATTCAAGCACTCCACTCCTTTGATAAGTAAGTACATTATAAGTGATTGGGGACTTCCATAGTTATTCATATTGTTGTTGAAGATTTACATAATAAAACTGTGCGGTTTTTGTGATCCGTCCAACATTTCATATAGTAACTTCATCCATCATCAGAGACTAGAAAACTTAAAAAAAAAAAAAAAAAAAAAAAAAAAAAAAAAAAAAAAGAAAAAAAAAAAAAAAAAAAAAAAAAATGAAAAAAAATTGAAGGAAAAAAAAAAATTCGCATCCAATCATCGCTGGGTTGGCCGACAGCGTGGGTGGGGAGGTGCGCTGCATGCAGCCGGCTCCCTCCACACCAGTTGGCCAGACCCCACCGCGTGGGGTGGTCGAATTATATATATATATTATATATATATTTATTTTTTCAATTATAATTTTGACGTTTTTTATTTTAATTAATTTTAATTTTTAATTTAACTTTTTAATTGTTTTGTTTTGAGTTTTTATTTTTTTTAATTGTTCTTTTTAAATTTTTTTTTTTTGTTTTCATATTTTAATTTCTAGTTAATGCATTTTTTAATGTTTTATTTAAAAGAAAATGTTTTTATTTTTATTTTGTAATTTTTTTTTGTTAATTATGGTTTTATTTTTTACTTTTTTATATTATATATATATTTGGGTCAAATGTTTTATATTTATAAGTTAATTTTTTACATTTTTTTTAAGGTTTTTTTGTCTTCTTTTTTATGGTTGTTTTTTTTCATGTTTTAAAGTTTTTTTTTATGCTTTATTTCTTGTTATTATTTTTAAAAAATATGTTGTTTGTTTTTTTTCTATATTTAAATTTTTGGTATTGTATTATTTTTTGTGTTTTTTCAGTTTTTCCCTTTTTAAATATAAAAAAAAACTTTTTTGGGTTTTAAATTAAACCCCCTTTTTTTTTTTTTTTTTTGGTTTGTTTTTTATTTTTATTTTTATTTTTTTATTTTTATACATTATTTTTTAGAGGGTTTGTGTCGATGCTCATCTAACAACCCGATCCCATTATGGACAATTTGATAGTTGATTTTACATTTTTCGTTATAATGAATCGAGTCTGCCTGCACAATATATCAATTTCATGGTTGGTCTTTAAATTTTCATTACAACGGGCCAAGTTCACCTACACTGCATGTTAATTTGATGGTTGATTTATAAATTTTTGTTGTAATGTATCGAGTTGTCTTAGGCTAAAATTTTAAAATCGCTATATATTTAACATTTAAAAAATAAATTACTCTTGGGTGTTCATTTTTTAAGTTTTTTGTCATAATTTTTTTCATAATGTCACGCTTGAAATATTTTGAAAACTTGATATTTTTTTGTAGTCATAATCTTTGGTTTTATGATTGAAAATTGTCAAGATTTTAATGTTTTTCTAAGTCATGATCTTTTATCTTTAATGCTATGGTCGAAAGCAATTACAATTTCAAGGTTTTTTAGAGTCAAGATATTTTATCTTTAACAACATGGATGGAAATAGTTGGAATTATCAGGATTAGAGATATGATATTTTATCTTTAACATGATGTCCGAGAATTGTTGGAATTTTATAGTTTTTCAAAGTCCATATATTTTCTCTTTAACTCCATTGCTAAAAAATGTCAAAATTGTATCCCGATTTTTTTTTTGTTATTCCAGAATAAACAATTTTTTTAAGGGCGTTTTTTTCACTCATTTTTTCAAAACAAAAATGGTTTTTACTTCCATTTAAAAAAAATGTTGAAACATTACCCTAAAAAAAACATCATTCTGGCATAAACAATTTTCATTTTTGGGTTGTATTTTCATTTTTTTTAGGGTTTTTGGGCTCGAGTACCCATTTTGAGGTAATAGTTCCCGTTTCATTAGTAACTATGTTAATCCTATAGTAGACAGATTGTCTCCTATAACATCCCTGTTTTTCCTATAGCAGCTTCATTCTCTCCTATAGAAAAGAAGTTTGTGCCTTGAGCTGCTTAGTTATGGTTTCTCTAGTAATTGGCCTCCTCACAGGTGTCAAAAGTTGCTTCCCTTCTATTAAATCCTCCACCTATTTCTCCTACTATTCCTCCTTGATGTTATGCAGGTGTGGAACCCAGAAATTGTTTAAACAATCCTTGTGGTGAAAGAATGGTAAATTGTTTAGTATTATTGACGAAGAAGGGTGCTTGAACTGATGTTAACTAAGCTAGAAATTCAAAAAGACATCCTACTATTCAATTGACTATTACAGGATCTTAATTTCAAAGAAACTTATGCAATTGGATGTGGAAACGAGGAAGAAGGATGTCACTTACTTCTTGTCAAAGAAATTTCGGTGTGCATGAAGGTTTCAGACTATATGGTGTGACTGTGACATCTTATTTCTCCTCTTGACTCTTCATGTATCTCCTCTCGCGATCCAGTGGATATTGGTGGCCACCCGCCAATTCCACTTGGACCCCCACCATTTCTTCTTTCAGTTTTTTCAGTTTCCTTAATTGTAGCACAATTTACTATTTTTAGTAGTTTTTCGGGCCCTAAACTTCCGGAGCTGTTTTGAGGCCCTAAATTACGTTTTTTTGGAAATCTACCAACAACAATTTTCTGTCTAAAATCATCTTTTCTGTCATAGTCCTCGGAGAGATCTTTCTAACAGGTTATCATGCGTGTCAAACAGAGATAATATGACCAAGTCACGACCCCGGGAAGTTGGTTGTCCAACTCACCCCAACGAGGCCCATAAACTCTTGGTGTTACATCTCCTCTGGTTAGGGTTTTGGTTGTTTAGGGTTTGCTCTTATTGTTCAATAAAAAAAAGGCCCTTGAGCCTCATTGTAAGGTAGTTCATAGGCATGTAGCTACCACATCTCTTCTTAGAGATAAAATACCATCGCTCGAGCTAGTTTATTTCCATTTCTATTTGTAAGCATATTTCAACAGTCTCCATTAATGAAATGAAGTATTATTTTTGTTGTATCTCTATATTTGTGTTTATTTCTGTACTTTATTACATTCCTATTTAAATCCATATCAGTGGTATGAGAGCGGTATGCTCTTTTTCTGTTTTTCCTTGCATGTCCCCAACGAGGTCAATCTATAAGGAGTTAGGGCTTGAACTGGTTGAACCTTTGCAAGACCAGCCTTGTAAATCCCAATGGCCTCCCATGGTAGACAAAAAGAAAGATGAGGGGGTAGGAGATCCTATCAAAATATTTCTCGAAGAGGCCCTCGAGTGACAAAGGAATGTGATGATGGACCATTTTGCCCAGATCCTTCAGTGACTACCCAGGGGTGACACATCTACTCCCAATAGCTACTCTAGAAGTGCCACACCCTTTAAGGTACAAGTTAGCTTTGACATTCCCATATTTGAGGGTCAGATAGATGTAGATGTTGTAGATAAATGGTTAAATATGTAGAAGGGTATTTTTCTGTTCATGATTTTTCCGGTTGTGAAAAGATTACTTTCACTCTTTTCAAATTCGCCCCCCACGTCAAGGACTGGTGGGAAACCTACTGTGAGAAGAAGGATGAAAGTACGACCTCACTGTTTTCAGCTGCACCCACTTGGAACTCATTTCGGGCTACCATCAAGGAGAAGCCCTACCCTGTCGGAAGCTATGAGGATCAATACATAAAATGGACTGCGATGTGGCAGGGAAGGGACCAAGACGTTCCAGAGTTTACAAATATTTTTCATACCCTTCACACAAAGTTGGGTATCAAGGATTCAAAGCAGCATTTGGTACTCAAATATCATGTTTGCCTGAACAGGTACATACAGGACGAAATAGAATTCCTGAACATCTCCTCACTCGGCACGACATACCGATATGCCATCAAGATCGAGCAAAAGTTTAAATAGAAGAAGCGAGACTTTGGATCTACAAATTTGAAGTGGGGGAAAGGTGCCCCAAAACTGCATAACAAAGGACAAAGCCAAGGCATGGCGACCTAGGACAACCAGCCAAAGCTGCAAGAAAAGAACATCGCCGCGAAGTCGAAAAAGGACATGGGAAAGTGGTGTGAGTTCCATAAGGGATCCACTCACAACAAAAGTGAGTGTCGGGCCAAGTAGTCACTAGTGGCCGAGCTAAAAGCTTAAGAATCAGTTGCATGTTCTGAATCTGAGTCAGAACCTGACAAGGGGAATGAAAAATGGAAGAAGATTATCAATGTGGATCCCATTGCCACCATTTCCACCACGAAGATCCAGAAGGAGGAAGTCGAATATCCAGAGGAGGAGGAGCACCTTTTCCACTCCCAAATGTTATTAAAGGGCTCCTCGCTACAATTCATTCTTGACAGCAGGAGCCAAAATAACCTCATTTCGACAGAGGTCATGAAGCGGCTGGGCTTACTGACCACAACACATCCACAACCGTACACCATTGGGTGGCTTCACCAAGGATGGGATCTTCGTGTGAGCCAGTAGTGTCACCTTCCATACAACATCAAGCCCTTCACGGATGAGGTATTGTGTGACGTTGCTCCCCTTGATGTTTGTGATATATTATTAGGCGAACCATACTTGTGGAAGAAACATGTTGTGCATGAATCAAGGCCTCATGCTGTTATTGTTACTTTGGGAAATAAGTTGTACAGGATATCGGAGGTAGCACCGCCTACCGCTATCTCTTTGGTTACTACAAAACAATGCAGTAAGCTCATTTCCAAAACACGGAAATTTTTTTTCCTGATGATACACCCCCAAGGAAAGAAGAATATGGTGGCCACAACCTCTAGACAGGGCCCCTCCACATGACAACTACAGATGGACAAGGTCATGGAGGAGTACGACGACATCTTCACCTCCCCCGTGGGGGTTCCTCTACACTGTCAGGTCAAACACTCCATGGACCTGACCCCAGGTGCATCGCTACCCAATGGATCAATCTATCAACGCTTTGTTATGGAGAATGATGAAATCAAGAAGCATATTCAGGAATTGCCGCAGAAAGGTCACATTCGAACGAGTTCATCACCCTGTGGGAGCCTGATCGTGTTGGTATAGAAGAAGGGTGGGACTTGGAGACTTTGTACTGACTATCGGGCATTGAACAAGATCAGTGTTCAGAATAGGTACCCGATCCCATAGATTGATGACCTTTTGGACCAACTGAAGGGGGGCAAAATGTTTCAGCAATATCCATTTGAAGTCAGGATATCACCAAGTACCAATCAAACCCTCCAATGTTTGGAAGACTGCCTTCAAAGCCAAGGAGGGCCTTTTCGAATGGTTTTTTATGTCTTTTGGGTTGACGAATGCTCCTGTAACCTTCATGAGGTTAATCAATGACATCTTGTGGCCATTCACCAACTCATTTGTAGTGGTATACTTGGATGACATCGTGATTGTTAGGCCCCTATACTACTAGTGTAACCCCTTATTGTTATTAGTACAACCCACTTATTATATTGATGTACCCATGTAGTGCCCATATTGTTATTATTGTGCCCCATAGAAGCCCAGTATTGTTATTATTGTGCCCTTACATTATTAT
>APFE030351920.1:11196-47391 GCA_000404065.3 Pinus taeda
TGGTATCAGAGCTTTGGATTCTAGGGTTTCACTACTCCAAATAGGTCATCATGGAATTTTCGCTATAACTTTTTTTCTACAACGTTTCAGAAGCTAAAAAAAAACCCATTTGAGAAGAAATCGCACTGAACCTTGGGTTCGAATTTCAGAGCTTTTCCAACTATATTTGCGGAGATATGATCTAAGGAAGTTGGTCTTTTTGCAGACTCCTAAATTACATTCCAAACAGGTGACCTAGGGAAAATCGTCATAACTTTCTCTCTGAGCATCGGATTGAAATTTCATAAGAAGGTACAAAAAGAGAACAGATTGTAGTTTCTTGTATATATTTTTCAGAGCCAAAGGTCGAAACAGTGACTCGTGGCACGTCATACAAGTTCACTCTACTGAACTAGTCTATAATCAGGTCACTGTGGGGGATTTCGCATAACTCTTCCTTGGAGAATCCAATTTGGATCGGACTAGTTGCATTGGAAAGAGGACACAGAGGGCTACTGAAGGTCACAATTTCAGAACTTAAAGATCCAAAAGTATAGAGTTACAGTCATTTCAAGATCGAGCTCCTAGAATCAAGAAAAATCAAGACGAGGAAGTTTGATGGCAAGGATCCGGTAAATTGGATACTTCAGATGGAGCAATATTTTGATCTACATGGTGTACCACTATTACAAAAGGTATGTATTGCATTTTCATATTTAGAACCAGATCAATTTTTATGGTATGAAGGGTTTTGTTCTCATAAACAACTTGTTACGTGGTCAATTTTCACGAAGGACATGATAGCACATTATGAGGATACAAAGAGCAACACCTTCTTTAGAGCAACACCACAACAATTGGAAAGAGTAAAAGGGCTTTATGACATAGTGGAAAGAAAAATTATGGAAACCAGGAAGCATACCCCTCACAACTATAAAGATGGAAGTGTTGTTTCTCCTAACCTTCCACAACCTACAAGGGTTACACCACAACAATTGGAAGAGAAAAGAGAAAAAGGAATTTGTTACAATTGTGATAGCAAATGCACTAAAGATCATAAGTGTGCTGAGAAGAAATTATTTTACATAGAATATGAAGAGGAGAAAGAAAAGGATCAAGAAACATCAAAATAAGAGGATATACGCCGGGACCCCACCCCAGAGAAAGAAGAAATGAATCATACCATATCTTGTAAAGCATTGACAAGAATTACCACTCCTCAAACTCTCAAGATAGAAGGACATATCAAGAAGAAAAGGGTGCAAGAAGTGAAAGATCACATCGAGAAGGAAGAAATGAATCCAAACATATCTTGTAATTCATCGGTCGAAATCACCACTCCTCAAACTATCAAGATAGAAGGACATATCAAGAAGAAAAATGTTCAAGAAGTGACAGATCACATCAAGCATCAGGAAATTAATCCGACCATATCTTGTAAAGGATTGGAAGAAATTACCACTCCTCAAACTCTAGAGATAGAAGGACATACCAAGAAGAAAAAGGTTCAAGTAGTGAAAGATCACGTCGAGCATCAACAACAAGTTCTCCAACTTTTAAAGGATAATGCCACTTCGGTGCAAAATCAAACGAAACAACATGTAGATCAACATCGTAGTGAAAAATGTTTTCATGTAGGTGATTGGGTATTTTTACTGCTACATCTCAAGCAAGCTATTTATGAGAAGGAAATGTTGGCAATACTATATGCACTTAAGAAATGGTGACCTTACCGAATGGGAAGACACTTCAAGGTAAAAATGGATCATGATAGTCTTAAATACTTTTTAGAACAACTATTATCTTTAGAAGAACAGAAAAAAATGTGTCACAAATATGTTGGGTTATGACTTTGACATCATCTATAGAAAATGGAAGCAAAATTTTGTTGCAGATGCACTCTCAAGAAAGGATGAGGATGTGGAAGCATTGTTTTGTGATATTTCTATTATCCAACCAGATTGGATAAACAAAGCAAGGGATGAATGGAAGAAGTACGGAGTAGTATAGCCACTTATTCAAAAGTTGCAAAAGATCCCAATTCAAACAATATTGCTAGAAATTGAACAGGAAGGAAAAATCATATTGGAACTTGGAGCAGTCACAGAAACAAGAACCTAACAACTATGAAATCGATCAATTTCAGAGTATCTCATCAAGTGGAAGAACTTACCCATTGAAGATTCCACATGGGAGGACAAGAGTTTTATACAGAAGCGTCAAGAACTACTCAAGCGTTGAGGACAACATTTTTTTAAGGAGAGGGGCATGTTAGGCCCCTATACTACTAGTGTAACCCCTTATTGTTATTAGTGCAACCCACTTATTATATTGATGTACCCATTTAGTGCCCATATTGTTACTATTGTGCCCCATAGAAGCCCAGTATTTGTTATTATTGTGCCCTTACATTATTATTGTTATGTCGGCTCTGATTATGTTATGACCCCTTAAACTCCTATATATAGAAAGGAGGTCTTTTCATTTGTATCATCCAAGAATTGTTCCTTTATGTAATGTAAAGGAGGTTCCCCCCTCGAAGAGGCTGAAGTCTAAGGCATTGATATATCTTTTCTATCTTTTCTTGAGCTGGTTTCATAACACTGATCTTCAGCTAGAGTTGAGAAGAGAACCTCCACCATATCTGATAGGTTCTCCAAACACTGCGGCAACACAAGTTATGTGCCAATTTGGAGAAATACACTTTTGGCATGACCCAGGTTCAGTATCTAGGATACATTATTGATGAACGAGGATGCATGTGGATCTAGCCAAGATCCAAGTCATTCGGGATTGGCCATCTCCAACCACTCTCACAGAGCTCCGTAACTTTCTGGGTCTCACCAACTTCTACTGTAGGTTCGTGTTGGGATTTTCTCATATCCCTTAGCCCTTGAATCAAGTCACCAAGGGAGGAGAGAAAGAAAAATTATTTTGGTTTGAACCTCAATAGAAGGCATTCACATAGTTGAAACATCACCTCTACTCGGCACCAGTGCTTGCATTACTAGACTCACATTACTAGACTTGCAACAACCATTTGAGATCGAGACAGATGCCTCTAACTAAGCTATTGGGGCAGTCCTTACTCAACATGGGCATCTAGTGGCATATCACAATGAGACACTTTCAGACATATTCCAAAAGTATCCCACTTATGAAAAAGAGATGTATTCCATTATGCAGGCCCGTCGACAATGGAGGCATTACATTTTGGGGAAGGAAATGGTCATCCACACAGACCACCGGCCCTTGCAGTTCATACAAACCCAAGGTAAATGGAAGAATGATTACCATCAGAAGTGGTCAACATACCTGCAACAGTTCCATTTGAATATCAAGTATGAGAAGCGAAACACCAATAATGTTGCAGATTGCCTCAGTCAACCATCGATCATGGTGTTAAACACCATGCTCAACTCTTGTGGGCACAAGACTTCTGGTTGGCCACTTCTCTACGAAGGCGACCTAGAATTTGGCCACACATACTAGACACTCTTAGAGTGTCAACATGTTCTAGATTTTCACCTTCAGGATGCCTTGTTATGCCACCTGGGTCACCTTTGTGTTCCTTCAAGCAAGCGTGCCAAGATGATTTGGGAAGCACACTATAGTTGGGCTACTGGGTATTTAGGGGTCAAGAAAATGGTGGCAGTACTGTGGAAATATTTCTACTAGTCGAATCTTTGACAGGATGTCGGGAAGTTCATCAGATCTTACACTACCTATGCCATTGCTAAACCGACCATCAAGAAGCAAGGCCTATATAACCTGCTGCCTATCCCTAGTCAACCTTGGGAATCCATCTCCATGGATTACATGTCAGGCCTTGCTTCTATTAAGCATAGAAATGACTGTGTTTTTGTGGTCATCGACAGGTTCTCGAAGATGGCCATTAGGGCAGCCTGCAAGAAGAATATCACAACAGAAGCCACTGCTAAAATCTTCTTTGAATGAGTGTGGGTACACTTTGGGATCCCATAGTCTATCATCTAAGATCAGGACAACAGGTTCCTTAGTACATTTTGGTCCAATATCTGGTCGATGTTGCACACCAAACTCACTAAGTCCACAACCTTCCATCCCCAAACTGATGGCTAGACAAAGGTTGTTAATAGGATGATCATACATATTCTACGCATGTACAATGCAAAGGATCCATGCACATAGGATGAGAGCCTCCCCTATGTTCAACACAGCTATAACTGGGCTCTCCATAGCTAGACTGGCCACATCCCTTTTCAGGTGGGCTTGGGATTCCAGCCACTATGTCCCATTGATGTGGGCATGCCATTTTCAGCTACTCAGGCAAATTCGGCTCATGGCCAGTTCGAAACAGATAAGACAAACAACTTCATTGAGCACATCCAACATATCTGCTAGTAGATCCACCACATTTTGGAGAAATCAAATGCCAAGTACAAATGATCAACATCGGGTGCCACACAAGTTTCACGTGAGCGACAAAGTCTGGTTGAATTTGCAAAAGGAACGCATTACCGAAGCCTATCGGAAACTCAGAACACTCTGATATGGTCCTTAAACCATTACCAAGGCTACGGGGGACAATGCATTTGAGCTCAAAATTCCCCCATTCCTTAACCTGTACCGAGTATTCAATGTGGACCACCTTTGGCCATACTTTCCACCATTACTAGACACATCCAACATTGCAGAACAACTCACACCAACAAAGTTAAATCCAGATTGCATGGAACAAGCTGCAACTGATCGAATCATGGACATGCATGTTAAGCACACTCACCAGCAGAAGATCCAACTGTATCGAGTTGTCAAAGCAGGCCAACTCCTTCACCAGGGCAAGTGGCTCACCAAGGACCAAGTTCAGTAGAAGTTTCCTCATCTCATGGAGTAACTCAACACAATGGGGACCCTTGCTTCCTTAGGGGGGAGGAGTGATCTAGGTGGATATTGGTGGCCACCCACTAATTCCACTTGAACCCCCACCATTGCTTCTTTCAGTTTTTTAGTTTCCTTAATTGTAGCACAATTTACTATTTTTAGTAGTTTTTTGAGTCCTAAACTTTTGGAGCTGTTTTGAGGCCCTAAACGACATTTTTTTGGAAATCTACCGACAATGATGGTTTGATTAAAATCGTCTTTTCCATCGTATTCCTAAGAGAGATCTTTCCAATGGGTTATCATGCGGGTCAAATGGAGATAATATGACCAAGTCGCGACCTCGACAAGTTGGTTGTCCAACTCACCCCAACAGGGCCCATAAACTCTTGGTGTTACATCTCCTCGGGTTAGGGTTTTGGTTGTTTAGGGTTTGATCTTATTGTTCAATAATAAAAAGGCCCTTGAACCTCATTGTAAGGTAGTTCAGAGGCATGTAGCCGCCACATCTCTTCTAAGAGATAAGCTACCATCACCCGAGCTAGTTTATTTCCATTTCTGTTTGTAAGAATATTTCAGTATTCTCCATTAATGAATGAAGTATTATTTCTATTGTATCTCTATATTTTTGTTTATTTTTGTACTTTATTTAATTCCTGTTTAAATCTGGATCATCTTGGCCCTCTTGTAGCACTTGCAGGCCTACCTGTAGCTTTCTCCTGTAGCACTAGCATACCATGTTCAAAACTCCTCGATGACACCCTAGGCACTATCTTGTTCTTCCTCTATCTATTTTTGGAATGAGTGATGGTGAAAATGAAGTCAAGCCAACACATAATATCCTCTTTTGGTTAAAATATTAGAGTGCTTTAGTGACTTGGCATTAACCTGAGTTTCCTCTTGTGGACTGTTGTCCCTGCTAACTGTAATCATTTCTCTCTCCTCGTAATCATCATTTTTCCCCACTTTGAATTCTTCACATTGCATGTGTGTTTAAGCAAACTACAATCTTACTAGTCGAGGGTGGCTAAGTTTATTGGCCACCTTCAGCCTATAAAACCTTCTCTCATGTGCATTGATTTTTTTTTTTTTACCTTAATATGCTCAACGGGAGAGGTGAAGAACAAATGCATACATGTGCCTACCTAATGTCGAATTGTTGTAGATGCATGCATGTTGATGTTAGGCTGCATATCATGATGGGTTGAAGGAGAGGCATGCATGATGCTATTGAGTTGATGATCCATCCATGCTTCTCTAGAGGTGCTAATTTTCTTTGCTTGCTTTTGCATAGGTCTTAATAACTTGATGATTCTTTGACTAATAAGGTTGTTGTGTGCAAGTTTCTTTCCAGTGTTCAATCTGCTGCTGGTGGAGTGGATGGAATTATTCCTAAGGAGGGTGTGCCCCCTTCTCAATATAATAAATGGCTTCATGATTCTCATGGTTGTTAGATCTTCTGTTGTGTGAGTGAAAAAATAATTGAGGTTGAGTTCTATTGTAACTATGTAGGCTGCTACAGGAGGAGTCCTCTACTTGTAGCAGTGATTTAATTCCTATTAGAGACCTCATTGCTGCATTTGGGATTGATGGAAAGTCATAGGAGGTGTAAGGAAATGGTTAAAATCATCAAGGGGTGGTGTAGGTGGTGGAAAGGTTGATGACATTTTTTTTTTCTTTTTATGATTTTTTCATGTAGGGCAGAGTGGAATTCGAAGATGAATTTTGGTTAGATGGAGTGGGTGAGTGATGAAAGTGGTGTTTGGGGACCTCCATAAACCTTCCCTAAAGAATAAATGATCTTTTAACCCCTTTATCTAATAGGATTGCCTCTTGTAGCTTCTTCTCGACCCTCCTGTAGCAATTTAGACCTTGCTATAGCATATCTCTCAAACAATAGACTAGATTGACTTGAAATTTCTAAGCATGTTTCCATCATCCTTATGCACATCCCCAAAAACAAATATTGGCTAATGGATGAATTAATCTAGAGAAAAATAAAAATGGTTGTAGGTGATGGAGGTCGATTTATCGGAATGTGTGCATTGGAATTTGTTGAAATTGCTTGAGCATGTTACCATTATCCATATACATCTACCCATGAAATAGATCAGAAAATGGATGCACAATTTTCAAGATATGATAAAAAAAATTCTTCTCTATATATTTTGGCTTCGTGTATCAAAAGAAATCCTTCCTATAGCATTTTAGGACAATGAAGAAATTGAATGGGAAAAGCTTGTGAATGATGGGTGGATGGTGGAAAGAGATGAGGGTGATGGATTTTCATGGCCTTGGTCCTGTTGGAGAATTTATGCAAAGGAGGATAAAGTCCAAGTTTGACTTCCTTTGACTAGATTTTTGACCAACTTTTTTCTTTTGGTGCCACCTTTTTTTTGCTACGTGTAAAGGTTGGGGAGCACTTGCATTCATTAGAGAGAGATACATGGAGCAAATAATTTTTTTTTCTTTTCATTATTTCATTTTTTTCTCTTTTAGGCCTACTAGCACCTCAATGAGGTTTTCAACTAGTAGGTCTACCTAGGCACCTCAAAGGAGGTTTTCCCCTAGGATATTTAAATTTTCTCCTTTTCTTCTCTTTTTCCAGCCATTGACTGCCTCATGGAGGTTTTCAATCAATGAGCCAATATCATGTGCCTCAAATGAGGTTTTCACCTAAGATTTTATTTTTTCCTCTTATTTTTCCTTTTTATTTTTATTTTTCTTCTATCCTACTCTACTTGAAAAAAAACAAAATCATTTTCAAGTGTAGGAATACTTCCAATGGAGCCACTTACTTAACAGGATGACAGATTAAATCATGTGTGGGCTTGAAACATAAGCTTTGACATGTACCTGAATGTTAGGTACCAACTGCTTTGACTGAGATGAGATAAAAAATTATTGAAGAAGAGTGTGTTGTTGCAATTCAACAATTTTCTGGAACCATACTTCAATATAGTTGTGATGCCCCTAGTCCAGTTGTTGATTTGGATCATCTTGGATGTCTTCTTCTTCCATGAAATTTAGATCTTCTTCTTTTTGCTGATTATTCTCTTGAATACCTAGAGGATATGATGGTAAACATTAGGGAACTTTCTCAATCTCTGATTCTAATGTCTGCTCTTCATCAAGTGCAACCCATGATTCTTTGGTATTCTCAGTTTAATATTCTTTTTCTACATGTTTTCCTTCAATGGAGTTAATAAAATCTCTTTTTTTGCAATACCTTTCTTGATCTAAGATGAATACCATTTATATCAAGAGGAGATGTTTGGAAGTGTTTTGCCTCAACATTGTAAGTGGGTTGAGCTACTTCCTTATGTGTGTTTGGAAATGGTGGTACAGGTAGTGGACCTTTGAGATGGATGTGGGTGGGGTTATGGTTGTGGTGGAGGTCGATGGTATGGATAGCATGGAGTTGGGTATGGAGGATATTGAGGAGATTGTGGATGGCTTTATAAGTTCCTTTCCAACCTTGTTTCCAAGATTGGTTTTGGGGTTGAGATGGCCATGGTTGCCAAGGAAATTGTGTGTTCCAATTACTTTGAGATGGATGTGCATAACCTTGAAATTCTAAATTAGGTTCTTGCATCATATTGTTGGAATAAGGAATTTCTGGGGGGGGTATGAATCAGTAATTAAGAAACTATTTTTTTCATTTTCTTCCTATGCTTACAGTCCCTTCTTATGTTCTTTAACTTGTGAAAGAATTCATTAACAAAACAATGAACCAATAATATTCCAGACACATACTCAAATGAAAATCACATGAGAAACACACATTTGACACAATGTTTTTAACGTGGAAACTTAGAGGGAAAAAAACACCAATATTTTATTTGTTTATGACATAAATTAAGCATGCACTTAATTACATATGTTTGTTTGTGAGCACCCACTCACAGGATGCACCAACATCCTTTGTTTAGAAAGCACCAACTTGCCAAGAGGCACCATCCTCTTTAGTATATAGGCACAAACCTGCCTTTGGTTAGCAAGCACCAACTTTTCAAGAGGCATCAACCTCTTTAGTACGTAGGCACCAATTTTCCCTTGCCACTCTTCTATTATTTCATACAATATTCAAACTAAAAATAGAGGCATGCAATTATACAAGTAAAATACCAATAAATGGTTGTGTGCAGATTCAACTTCTGCACTCTGCTTTATGTACTTACTTGCAACAGATCTCCTCTTACTGCTCTTAGCAACACTTCCTCTGCCCTCTTCCTTCACTGTCAAGGGATCTTCACTAACTTCTCTTCAACACTACCCTCATCATTCTCCACACAACATTCTCGTTGCTCTTTTTGTGATAACAGACAAAGTCCTCTGAGGTGCTTCAACTTTACTGTCACTATGCACTTTACTCACAACTCAATACTCTCACGAATCTGCTAGACTCCCCTCAGTACATACACAACAATATTGTATTCCTCCAGTTGTTCAATGGAAGTTTTGAATTTTGTTCTTGTGCTGCGCTGAGCTCAATGTTGTCTTTGTCACCATCCACACTACTCGAGAGTGTAATCCTAGCTTGGAACTCCATTCTTCTGTTGCATCACCTTTTATGAATTTTTTCATTGAATTAAAACATAAGAATGGGCTTTGTTCACTTCACCATATCACTGTGTGACTCTCCATGCTAAGAATTTAATCTTAGTCCACCTACAGACTCTGCTGAGACTCCCCATGCCTACTCATGTCTCACAGAGCTTGACTATACTTCCACGTGACTTCTCTATTTTTCATTTATTCCTATAATATGTGCACGAGATATCAAAGATGGATTTATTTCAACATCGAGACAAGCTGAACAGTTTTTTGACAATTGCCATTACTCCTGAGACCAATTCCTTTGTTCCTGCATTCAATCTTGTAGTTGCTGATCCATACACCTTTAACTCTCTATATTACTCTATCAGAGCCAAATATATCTTGTAAGATTACCATAGTGCTATATCGGATCTTTTCCTTATTAGAACTTTATTCTTATAAGATATTACGAAAACAATGAGTTTCAATGTCCTTAGCCCTTTTTGTTTAGCCCCTTTCTATTTTCTTCCATGGGATTGGGTGTGGTGATTGGAGGCTTAGCCTTAAGGCGCTAGGGAATTTTGTTCCTGCTCGTGGGTTGTTTTTCGTTTGTTAAGATCTTAGCTCCCTTGGTTTTATAAGTTCTTCTTGACCATGTGTCAGCCCTAATATTGGATCCCCCTTATTGACACTTTTCCAATTACCGAATGTGATAAAGTGCCGACATCCTCAACCTATGATATGTCGACCTGCGATATGATATCATCACTCCATGTGGCACTTCCTAAGTGGTGACATGTGTCATCCATATTTTCCCCCTTAGGTCCCTCAAAATGCCAAAACTGTCTGCCACGTGTCCTGTTATACCTCCACATCATGCTAACGTTAGATGCCACTATATCTTATCGGGACCAATCATATGCCACCATGTGTCTTGCTAGAGGAGAGAGAAAAGGGCTTGCCCACCTTTGGTTTTGCATTGAAATTCTTTGTTAATTCTCCTTTGGAATTCTCAGTGGATTTTAATGCTATTGGCGCTTCACCCATATAGCAACATTTAAAAGGTTCACCGCTTGGAAAATTTCGATATTGCATTCGTCGATATGCTTGACTATGATGTTGCAATGCACTGATATCACTAGACCTTCAATATGCGATCATCGATATTCCAATTCACTGGTATTCCTGACCTTCTAATGTGTCGATGCTTCGACATATCATGACCTCTGATGTTGTGATGCATTGATTTTCCTGACCTCTAATATGCAATCATCGATATGCCTACTCCTTTGAACATCCGATATGTGATCACTGATATCTTTGGACCTCCGATATCTGATCACCAATATTCTTTCCTTGCTGAGGCTTTAATCCTTGAAATTCAACAAATCATAAATTTTTATCCAAGAGTTCATTTTTGGACTTCCACATATAGTTGGAAAGATGATTTAGAGAAATTCCTAATGGGGAGGGTCTGATATAAGCTTTGAGTCCTTCTTCTTCTTGGAAGGTGATTGCAAACTTTTCTTCCCATTGAATATTTGGCCAATTGAGCACCAACTACTATGATGATAATTTTATGGCTTCTTCAGTAAGCCTGTAGCTACCATGGAGTTCCATCCAAACACCTAATCATCATGATGACCCTTGTTTGACACCAATGCGAACACTTACACAACCACTTATACACCATAAAATTTCGAACAATCTCCCCCTTTGGTGTTGATGTAAACACCATAAACTCCCCCTCACACTTGGCATAGTCTACTCTAATGCCAATATTCTCCCCCTTTGACATTAGTGGTAAAGAATACTTCACGAGCACTCCCCCTGAACCATTGCAGTCTACTCTCCCATGAATTCCACATGCTGAGTAGCTGCCACCACCTACCAAAATGAAGTCATTTGGAGGGAGGAGTCACAACTCCTATTTGTAGCATGAGATACTCAAATGGTTCCCTTGCCAGTGGCGTGGTAAATATATCTGCCAGTTTCTCTTTAGTGGGTACTTATACAAGTTTGACAATGTTCGCTGCAACTTGTTCCCTCAAGAAGTGATACTTAATAGGCATATGCTTAGTCTTTGAATGCATGAATGTATTTTTAGAGATGTTAATCACACTTGTGTTGTCACACATTATTGGAATGGGATCAGATAGCTCTACTTGTATATATTTCAAGGCTTGCTTCATCCATAGAATCTGCATACAGTAGGTAGCAACAACAATATACTCTACCTCAATAGTTAGCAGAGAGAGAACCTTGTTTCTTTCTAACCCACGACACAAAGTTGCACCAGAAGTACACTTCTTGTCATCAAGACTTTTAACCCAATCTGCATCTATGTAGGATTTCAAATTGAGATATTCACTCTTAGCATACCACACTCCATACTTTTTTGTATCTTGAAGATATTTGGAGATCCTCTTGACAACAACAATATGACTTTCTCATGGAAAACCATGAAATCTAGCCACAATATCCACTACTTGCATGATGTATGGCCTTGAAGAGGTTAAATATAATAATCTTCCTATCACTGACCTGTATTCAATTTGATTTACCAGTTGTGTTCCATCTTCTTTTCACATTTTGCAACCTGTAGTCATGGGCGTGTTGACAGGTTTGCAATCTTCCATTCCAAATTTCTTCATAGTTTTCTTGAGATATTTGGATTGGGATATAAACACTTCTTGTGGAGACTGAGTAATTTGCAGAAGCAAAAAGAAGGAAAATTATCCAATCATGGACATTTCAAAAATATGTTTATATACAATTTTCAAATTGATGCCCCAACTATTACACATCATTGCCAAACATTATATCATCCACATACACAACCAGTATCAATAGATGGTCACCTTCAGATTTTGCATAAAGATTCCTATCAACTATGCCTTTCTTAAACCCTTGTTGCTGAAGATACCTACCCAGCCTTCATACCAAGCTCCGGGGGCCTATTTCAAACCATACAAGGCCTTTTTTAGCTTGCATATGATCCCTTAATCAGAGGAGAGAAGAAATCCTTCTAGTTGCTCAATGTAAACCTCCTCTTCTAAATCTCCATTGAGAAAGACAAACTTGAAATCCATCTAATATACCTTGATATTCTTATGGATGGCAAGAGCAAGCAATATTCTTATAGCTTCCAATCAAGCTACTGCAAAAGTTTCTTTGAAATCCACCCCTTCCATTTGGGCATACCCTTTACAGGCCAATCGAGCTTTTGTTCCTGATTACTTGACCCTCTTCATTCAGTTTGTGCTTGAAAAACCACTTGGTTCCAGTAAAAATTTTCTCTCTCGACCTTGGAACAAGGTCCCATGTGTCATTCTTTTCAATCTAGTCTAGTTCTTCATTCATGGCTTTCACCCAATACTTATGTTCACTTGATTGACAAAGGTTCTTATGTTGTATCTGTGATGGTAGAGCCAAATTTTCATGACTTGTACTACCCACAAGTTTCCTTCTCATCCGGACACCCTGTCTTTGATATCCAAGAATATGACCCTTAGGATGTTCCTTCTGTACATACCTGGAGGGTTCCTTTGCCCTTTAAGACGTGCCTAATTCCTCACCTTCATTGTCTGAATCTGTTTCATTTAGATCAGCGGACCTCAAATATGAGATTTTTTCATCATATGAGTTCGTTTTTCTTTTAGAGGATTCAGGTTGTGAACCTACTTCATTTACTATTACGTCAATGCAATCCTCAAACTTCCTTGTCCTCTTGTTGTAACACTTATATCCTTTGCTTCGAATATAGTATTTGAGCAATATTCCTTCATCAACGCTTGAGTCAAACTTCACAAGGTTCTTTTCTTTCCTTTTAATGAAGCACTTGCTCCCAAACACCTTGAGGTTTTTAACTAATGTAGATCATCCCTTTCATAACTCATAGGGAGTTTTATCACTATTAGGCCTGAGTTGAGTTCTGTTTGACAGATATACTACTACTTGGGGTGCTTCTCCCCATAAGTTGTGGGTCACTCTTGCTTCATCTAACATCGCTCTGGCCATTTCTTGGATTGTTCTATTCTTCCTCTCTACTACTCCATTTTACTAAGGAGTTCTAGCCATTGATACTACCTCCTTATGCCATGATCTTCACAAAATTTCTCAAATTATCTTGAGGTGTACTCTTCCCCTCTGTCTGATCTTAAGCATTTTATCTTTAATATTTCTCATTTTCTACTTGAGCTTTAAACTTCTTGAAATGCTTGAGTGCTTCCAAATTTTATTTTAAGAGGACAATCCAAGTGGCCCTAATGAAATCATCAATGAGCAACATAAAATACCTCCCCATTTTGATTTTCTTGCTCTGGTTGGGCCATAAATATCTATGTGAATGAGCTCTAGAGGTTTGGATGAGGAGAACTCTTTTGATTTTAAATGAGTTCTAGTCTGCTTGCCAAACTAACATGACTTGCAGATTGTGTTATCAGGCTTCAAAAATATTGGTAACATTTCATTGCTCCCGTCTTTCTTACTTTTATCAAACTATCAAAATTCATATGCCCAAGCCTCTTGTGCCACAACTGTGCTTCACTTGTTTTTCTTAGATAGTTGTTAACCTTGGAATCGTCAAACAAATATACATTATTGTGGGTTCTAATTTCTTTTCCCAATAGTTTTCCATTATTTATGTTTCGGATCTCATAGTCTTTAGATCGAAAGGTCACATCATAACCATTATCACACATTTCGCTAACACTGAGCAGATTTTGCTTGAGACCTTCTATATATAACACATTCTATGCTTCTGTTCTTTTTATCAGGACTCACTACACCTTTACCCTTGATTCTTGCTAGAGCATTGTTTCCAAAGGTGACATTGCCTCCTTTGTCCTTTTCTTTAAGTGACAAAAAATTACTTTTGTCCCTAGTCATATGTTTGGAACAACCACTATCCACATATCATATGTTTCCTTGATTATGAGCTGATAAGGCAAGTCCACACTGCATGTCTTCTATAGTCTTCCATTTCCAGTTACCATTATCCTTCTAGATAGCAGACTGACTATCATTTGGGACTTAGACAGGTGTTCAAACTTGCATCTACACTCACTTGCTTTGTGCCCAAAATTATTACATTTGAAGCATTCTACTTCACTTAGTAAGGGAAAGAAGACATTTTGATTTATAAGAGAGGAATTTGAGACTTAGAAGTATGATGCGTATTATATCTGGTATTTTCATCTCTTTCAACTTTGGTCCTTCTACAATGAATGAATTTATGTCCAAATACATGAAACCTATAGCAGTGACCATAAAACAAATAGGCATGCCTATTGTTAAAAGCATTATGATATTGAGCAGGAAAATACCTTGGTCATTTGGCTGATTGGTTCGTTCTCCATTGAAAATCTCCTCTTTGTTCGACTGCTCTTTTGTCTTCATTCCTTCTTTCATGATGCTTCTTCCCATGGCTTTGTGGTTCTTCGAATCCTATGGACCTAAATTTTATCTTCCCAATAGAATATTCTTGTGTCTTAGAGTATCCCAGACCGGTCTTAATTCCTAAAGGCTTTTGACTATTTAGGATTTGATTTAGTTTCATTGTCCCTTCAATGAAATTTCCATTTAGACCCTTCTCGGTATTTGTTATCTCAAGTTTAGTTCTCCAAGAGACAACCTCTGCTTCAAGACTCTGATAGTTCTCTTCCCATTCTTGAATCAGGTCTTTAAGAACCTCTTCTTTTTATTTGGCCTCCTCTAGCTCTACTTTCAAAGACAGAACATCATATTTTCATATCTGTGAGATTGCTTCCTTTTTTAACTTGAGCACCTCCAGTTTCAACTTCTTTTTCTCCTCTTCCAGTTTCTCACAGTTTCCTTGGTTTTCTTTCAGTAAAAGGACTAGTTTGTCCTTGCTCTTTATAGCTTCTTCAAGATTTTATTTTTGATAGGCCTACTCCCCATTATCAGAGCTCCTTCAACTCCTTATTATTCTTCCTTTCTTTCTTTAATTCATAGAGGGCACTGATAAGTTCCCCTTCGAGGTCTACTACTCCTTGTTCTTCTTCCTCTTCAAAATCCATAATACCTTGTTTCTTGGAGTTTTTTTCAAATGCCATAAGAAGATACTTACCTAACTCATTCTATGATGAGTCTTCACAACCTGACTCTGATGCTGAGCTATCTTCTTTGGAGTAGAACCCCTTCTTCTTATAGGGTTTTTTCTTCTAATGTATCTGAGACTTGTTTCCAAACTTCAGACCTTCTTCCCTTTTAGCCTTTTATTTATAAGGGAAATTGGAAGAGAAATGTACAAAACTTCCACAGTCAAAACACTTGAAGGGAAACCTCCCTTTATATTTTTCTAATCCATGCTTTAGTTTTCTGGCTAGTTGAGCCAGCTCTTGGTTAGATTCACAGCTACAACAATCTTGATGATCTTTGTTCTCCTTTCCCTTTCTGGATACTTTGAACACCACTTCCTTTGGTTCATACTTTTATATTTCTAATATCATCTCATAGGATGTGAGAGAACCATGCAACTAATCCATATTGAGATCCTTTAAATTAGCCATTTACTCAATTGTTGAGATTTTGGCATTAAATCTCATGGGTAGATATCTTAATATTTTTTGAACGATCATCTCTTCCTTGACTTATTCACAAAGTCCTCTAATTATATTAATCACTTCATAAAATCTGAGGAAGTATTTTGCTATGCTTTCATTCTCATTCATTCTCAAGCTTTCAAACCTCATTCTGAAAGTATGAAGTTTTTCCCTCTTGACTTTGTCGTCTCCTTCATGAAACTAGTTAAGTTTTACCCAAATTTCATCAAAAGACGTACTTTGCATTAATTTTACAAGTTTTGATTGACTAAGACCATTGAGAATGGAATACTTGGCTTTACCATTGCTCATATATAATTTTTTTCCATCTGCATTAGTGGGAGGGATATTAGGGAAATTGTAGTCTACTAGTACTAAAGTGCAAACATCTACTCTTAGGGGCATAAGATACACTTCCATTCTCACTTTCTAAAAAGCATAGTTGGTCCCATCAAAGGCTGGTACTCTACTTAAGTAAGCTTATTGACTCTCTTTCCCAGATATAATTCCTTATATATCTACCTTCTAGTGTTTAAACTGTCGCTGAAGGAACCTAAGCTCGATACCAATTGTTGGAATAAGGAATTGCTTAGTGTTGGGATGGGGACCCTAGGTCTAATTTTTGTCTAAGTTTTGAGTCAATATTTATGTAAGATTGTAAAGTGTTCTCATTTTGAGGAGCGGAGAATGTAGAATGTTAAGAGTCAAAGTGGATTTTAGGAAGGTCAAAGCCCCTTATTTTGTAAAGGGATGGGATGTTTTAATTTCTGCCCATGGTTCGCAGACCATGGCAATGTAATTTGAAAACTATAAAAGGAAGTCATTTAGGAGTCATTAGCAAGATTTTTGGAAGTTTATGAATAAAATTTTGAGTCTATTATGTATTCTAGTGAAGGGGAAGGCTCCTGCAACTGAGTGTGCAGCTACCTTGGTAATTCTACAGCCGAGCGTGCATGCCCCTATAGCTATGTGTGTAGGGTCAGAAGAAGTGTATTCATTGAAGATATAAAGTAATAAAGTATATTTTGAAGAAATTCTATGTAATTATTTGTATATTTATATGTTTATGTGTTTATGCTCAGTTATGATTCGATTCTCTGTCATGTTGTTTTAATTGCATCACGAATGTTTAGATCTACTTTTGTATGTTAACTTATGCACGTTAGAAGAATTAGACAAATCTCATAGATATAATTAAGTAGAAATCGATTTAAGTTTGTGATTTTGAGGATAAGGGTTCACGAAGGTCAAATCAAGCCCTAGATTAAAGAAACACCTTGCTTCTACATCACATAGCCTTCTAGATGCAAAAAATTGGTTCTAGCATCCCCCAATACTGCCTTGGGTGAGACTGTAGTCTACACTAAGCGTGTTACTGAAAGGGCCGGTAGTGTAAGGTTTTGTTGGTTAGCGCAACTAACTTTGAACTTGAGTCCAAGCCCCATCAAGCCAACAAAAGGTTCCATTGCTGAGAACGAGATATGTTTGAGGGATGTGTGATGTGGTATCCATGGATACAAACTAAGAAAGAACTTGAGAAGTGCATAGATAGGAAGTTGCACGAGTTTGTAGCTCAGGAAAATCAGAATTCACACTGGTCGAAAGAGAGGTGGTTATAGAGATACCTCTATACAGAAGAGCACGAGATCTTTTTCACATCATTCCCTAACAAACTACACAAGTGGTTTTCAAAGTTAGCGGACAACGAATCTACTTGGAAACATGACGATCCTATTGCGTGGACTCCTAAACTGATCAAGTATCTTAAATATTCTGATTATAAGGTTGCAAGGGATGTCCACTATTGGATCGATATTATTTTGGGTAGTTTCATCACTAAATTTGCAATTGACACCTTTGTATTGTATAGTGAAGCTGAATGCCAATTCTTTAAGAGTCCAGGAGGTAAGTACTCGAAATTGCTAAAAAATTGGATTAACATGTTGTTGTGTGAAAAGGGTGTTATGCCTTTGAATGGATGTTTAAAATAGGTCAAACCAGATCTACGCAAAGTGGAAAATGATTCAGAGCCGATTGGGACAAATATATTGAAGGCACGTACAATCCATTATTGGGTGAATCAGACAACGAAGAAGAAAGGACCAATCCTAACACACCTGGAGGTGTGCCGCAGATAGAAGGTTTAGGAACTTCTTGGGTTCTGCATTCATCCACCCCATCTCCACATTCATCACCACCTCATACACCTATGCCTCCACCTCCACCTCCTCCTTCATTTTTTAGTATGGCAAATACATTGAAAGTGCTTGTATTCAAGGGTCAAGGATTAGAGGATCCTCATTAGTTTCGGTTCATAGAAGAAGCTATGTGGAAGGCACTGTAGATCAATGATAATGACATGAATAAAGTGCAACTGGTTACAACACTACGTGATATAGCACTTACATGGTGTATCAAATACAATACAACCAATCCAAATGCTACGTTGGCTAAGACAAAGACTGCACTGAATGCAAAATTTAGAAATTTGAAACCAGAAGCTCAGTGTGTTACTGAAATAAAGTAGATTAAGAAGATGGATAATGAGTCTATGTGGGATATAGATTAGAGGTTGAAGTGCTTACTGAGACAAGCTAATCTTCATATTTTAGACGAACAACATAAGGAATGGTACATAGCTTCACTATTTCCACATTTAATATTGCCTTTGTCTCAATAGAAGATGAGATATTAGGCCAAAGAATTAGAGATCGCGATGAATCTAGAGGATTCTTCGATCCAGGACACAAATATACTAGTCCAACAGACCCATTCACGGTTAGCAAGCCTACATAGGGAGTTGCAGGATCTGAAGAAGGGAAAGGAGGTTTAGTCGGGACTACAACTTGAAGTTTGGTGTACGAAGTGCAAGGCTGTAAGGCACTATAAGGATTAGTGCCCTGCGCACTGGGACTATATAGCTGCTAGAGGTCCCAACCCATTGAACCCAGAGTCTCCTACTAGATCAAGCGTCTGGTGTAGTATCTGCCAAGTGTCAGGAATGCATGAGACAAACAATTTTTATTTGTTGCAAAAGTTTGTACAATCACCAAAGAAATATTTTGCAAGTTTTGTAAATCAGTTGGCCATGATGAAAGAGATTTCTGAAGCTATGACTTGATGATAGACAAAACCCTAATGTATAAGATGCAGACTGAAACCCACAAGTAGAACAACCAAGGCTCACCTGCGGCTCGCAGAGGATTCCAAGGACGAGGAAGAGGATGAGGAGGAGGTGCTGGGATAGGTCAGGGCCATATCATCTACTACAAATGTGGAGAACTGGGACATTTTGCACGCGATTGTCAGAATCCAACTCATCCTTCTTGTCAATACTGTAAACAATTTGATCATGTTATAGAAGATTGTCATGTATTAATAGGATAGATGCAGGAAAAGAAGAAACAACAACCGATGCATAACATTCATATGATGAGATCTAAGCCATGAGAGGAAAATCCTAGTGTTAATATAGTCACGCAAAGCAGTATAGCCACTGGTGAAGACAATGCAGAAGGAAAGTAGTCGATATCAGATACATGGGTTCGCAAGGCTGGCGAGAAGAATGTTGGATTCGACTTACAAAGAGAAAAGGAGACTTTTATGGAGGAAAGAAAAAGTTTTATGGATCTATGTGCTTCTACATATAAAACTCAGAAACCAATAGTCCCATGAAAAGGGAAACCTAAAGAAAGTAATACAATGGAGAACTTTGATCCCACATTGCTGAAATTATTTCTATAGACATGCATGAAGTTGTTGAGGGATCAGAAGGTAGTTGAAGGAATACAAGAACTGATAGATAACTTTGGTAGCAAGGACAATTCATTACCCAAACAACATACAATGAATAAGGTGAACTGAAGAAAGAAGAGGACTGGTAGGGAAATGCAGTTGACAACACAAATTGGTGATTTTGATATGGAGCAGATAATCCTAGACTTAGATTTGACACTAATGTAATACCAAATAAGACTTGGGAATGTATGGGGAAACCTAAGTTGTAGTGGTTGCCAACCCAGTTGTGCATGGAAAACCAGAAAAAGATAATTTTGGTGGGTCGCTTACATGGAGTGTCTGTAGATATTGAAGGAGCCAACGTGCTCGCATATTTTGAAGTTATTGAAATAGTAGATGACAATAACCCATACCCAATATTTCTCGGTATTGATTGGTATTTCAACATGAATTATTATTAATTTGAAGAAGCGAAGCATGGTGTTTAAAAAAAATGGCCTTAGAGTGATTGTTCCATTGGATCCAACATAAGGTGTGTGATACACAGAGCCAATCCATGATGACTATGATGATGAAGGCGTTGATCACATATATAAGTTCACTGCACGAGATGAAGGCTCGATTAATCGCATTGAATATGGACGGATCAGTTGGGAAAAAGATAATTTGTGCCAATCAAACTCAGATGAAGAATTAGAAAACTGACAGAATTGGTTACATGAGGTCTCTACACTACGATGCAATAGGGTTACCAAGTCTTTGCACTATATATCAAATGAGGTATGTAAATTTCCTTATTATGATGGACTAGATGATGTCAATATTTTTCTTGACCATTTTGAAAGAGATGTACCTGAGGAGCATAGGTTCCAGGCTCTAGATTTGGCTTTACGATCTATGCCTACAAGATAGTGGGGAACCCACAAGGATAATATTATTGATTGGAAGGAATATCGTAGACTGATGAGATTAAGATTTCGCTTTGCAAAAACACACTTTAGTGAAAAGTACACAGGTAAGGATGACCTGCATGAACATCTGGCTTGATGGAATAAGGCTTGGGGTAAGGTATCTCACCCAGAGTGGGTACATATATTTATTCATACCTTAGACGTTATCTTGATGAGCTGGTATTTGGAGACAGATCTGCGACATGAGACTATTGATTAGGTTGAAATGAAGGAGAGTTTTTTGTTGACATTCAAATTTGAAGATGGGTTCCAATGCATTGATGGGGCATTTCAGGTGATTAAGGCAATGATCTTTTGAACACCAATAGAACCTCTAACTTGGATGTAACCTGACTGGAGTGCACAACTACAATATGATTTGGAATTGTACAATGTTACTGTAGAAGAAGGTGACAAGGATCTATGGAATACCAATATTACTGAGTCAAGGGGACTGCGCGAAGTTGCAGGACCTGATGCAAAGATCCCTGATATATCATAGTCGATAAAGACAAAACAAGTAAGTATTGGCTTAGAAGCAGAACCAAATTTCGCACATATTGGTGACTATTGGGATGAAGACATGGTAGACAAGGTTGCTAAATTACTGCATGAATATCAGGACTTGTTTCCAAAAAAATTCTCGGAATTAAAGGGTATAGTAGGGGATTTGGGTGTGATGAAGATAAATTTAAAGCCAGATGTGAAGTTGGTTAAGTAGCGCCCATATCGACTGAACCCCAAGTACAAGGAAAAGGTAAGATAAGAGCTAGATAAGTTGCTCACGGTAGGTATAATCAAAGCCAGTAGAAGAATCAAAAGGGGTCAGTCCAATGTTGGTCCAAGAAAAGAAAACAAAGGGTGATACAAGGATCTGTGTATATCTGCGGAAGTTAAATGATGCTTGCATACATGATCTCTTTCGTACACCATTTATAGATGAAGTTATAAAAAATGTTAGTGGACAGGAGGCTTATTCATTGACAGATGGACTTTCAGGATATCACTAAGTTAAGATTGCATTGGAGGATCAAAGTAAGACTACCTTCGCTAAAGAGTGGGGTTCATTCCAATATATAGTTATGCCTTTCAGACTGAAAAATGCTCCAACAATATTTTCAAGGGTGGTAGTCGCAACATTCAAGGAATTTATTCACAAGTTTCTGGAGGTTTACTTCGACAATTGGATAATATTTGGGATAGTTAAGAAACATGTTTCTAGTTCGCATTTAATGTTGGATACATGCATGAAGCAGTAGATTTCTTTGAACTTTAAGAAATGTATTTTCTGCGTACCTTATGGAGTATTGTTGGGACATGTCATATGCAAGCAGGGCTTGATGGTAGACCCTACCAAGATAATTGTAATTATCAATTTGGATCCACCCAGGAATGTAAAGCAGATACGCGCAACTTTGGGTCATATAGGGTGTTATAGGAAGTTTATAAAGGTGTATGCGCAGATCACTATGCCACTGGAGAGGTTGTTGAAGAAGGATGTTATGTTTTATTGGGACGATGACTATCAAAAGATATTGGATGTTCTTAAGGAGAAGATGGTCAATGCGCCAATGCTAGTATTCCTGGATTGGAAGAAATAATTTCATGTGCATGTGGATGCATCTTGTATAGCATTGGGAGTTGTTTTAACTCAACTAGGTGAAGGGGATATCGACCATCCAATTTCCTTTGCAAGTAGGAAACTATCTAAGGTAGAGAGAAATTATTCAACCACTGAACAAGAAGGATTGGCCATGGTATATGCACTACAAAAATTTAGGCATTATTTGCTAGGTGCGCACTTTAAAATGTACACAGATCATTATGCACTGAAATACCTGGTCAATAAGACTGTTTTTTTTGTGGGGGGGGGGGGGGGGGGGATCTGTAGATGTTTTCTTCTCTTCTAGGAGTATGATTTTGAAGTGATAGTTAAGCCAGGGAGGTTGAATATTGGGCTAGATCACCTTTCTAGGATCGACAATGGTGAAGAACCCACTAATATTGATGAGGGTTTACCTGACACGCAACTCTTCACTATTAGAGTTGCTGATGAATACTTTGCAGACATTATTTATTTTCTATCTACTCGCATAGCTCCCGAAGGATACACAATGCAGCAAAAGAAGGAACTAGTAGTCAGGGCTGCATAATTTTAAGTGATTCCAGAACATTTATATAAGATGGGAACGAATGAAGTTTTGCTGTGATATGTACCTACGTATGAACGAAACAATATTATGGCTTAAGTGGATCATGGTGTCATAGGAGGACACTATGCAGGTAAGGAAACTACATAGAAGATTCTGCGAGTAGGATTATGGTGACCTATAGTACATAAAGATTATAAGGAGTGTTGTAGGGTGTGCGATGTGTGTCAGAGGATAGGAAGACCATCATGAAGGGATGAGCTACCCTTAAGTCCATAGGTCATGCTACAAGCATTAGATAAATGAAGATCTACAATGTTAATAGGAATGACTGGGATGTGCACATATAAGCAGTTCTATGGGCATATTGAATTACTTGTAAGAAATTGACAAGGAAAACACCGTTTAGATTGGTTTATGGACAAGAAGCACTGATATCAATGGAGTATATCGTGCCCATCTTAAGGATCACAATAGTAACCGAGATGGAAGATCGCTACTGCATGGAGGAACTCTTAGCACAACTGCTTGCATTGGAGGAGGATCACTTTTTGGCTGGCTTTCGTCATTAGGTGTAAAAAGCTAGGAAAAACGCATGGCATGATTTCCACATTAAGAAACACACTTTTAAGAATGGAGATTTAGTCCTGGTGTATGACAGCAAGTTCACAAAAATTCCAGGGAAGTTTAGATGCATTGGTTGGGACCCTATGTGATCAAGGATATTTCAAATGGTGGCATAGTTTAGCTCGCAAAGCTAAATGGGGAGTTGCCATGACCCTGCAAGGATGCAAGGACTATATGACAATGGGAGAGTCTTAGTGCTTCAGGTAGCTGAAAGGAAGCTCAAGACTATAAAATACTCTACTGAGAAATGGTTCCATCAAAGAAGGAGCACTACACCATGTTTAAGGAGATGACACAAGTAGAGAAAGATGTGACAATGTAGTTGCACTATAAGTGGGGCCCCAGTGCAACTTGTCCAAAATACGACTGTTGGAAAAGCTATAGTTGATTTGACCACAATTTTTCCATTAAAGGGAGCAGGGGAATTGCATTTAAGGAGTATATCTATAAAAATATGTTGCCAAATTTACATTTATGAGGAAGATCTGAAGGCATTCAAGGCATTTGAATTTGAATTTGGCTATAAATATGGCCTCCTACTCTACATTCAAACACTTTTCTTCTTGAATAAATCTTGTTAGATTTTGTGCTTAATTCTGAACCGAGAGAAGTGTTGCATGTCTAGTGAGGATTGGCAGGACATCTATTGGGAATTTCTATAACAATGATTAACTAACGTCATGACTGCTACTCCCCCAACATACTCCAAAACTCCTATATCACTGAGAGCGAAGTCCACAACTGTAAGAGCGACAACCATAGCAGAAATAGTAGCAATGAAGAAGCATAAGAAACTACAGAAGCTACTGGTAATATAGTCACTTAGGAAGGTGTTGGCTGAGCAAAAGAGCAAAGAAAATATGGAAAAAGAGAAAAAGAATAAACCAATGGAGCCAATTGACTTAGAGGAGGAAGACCTTGAGACAGGAGTTCAGGACATAAGGGTTGACGAGGTCGAGCCAATTTCGCAGTTACCACCATATATGTCACCGAGAAATCCGACTACTAAGGTGACCATGAATCCTAATGGAGTAAAATTTTCCATTTGTACACCTTTACTGCCTGAATATGTGCCCTTTAAAGGAGCGTTGCTAGCGCAGGGACCGCAACCATGCATGGAGGATTGGTATTTGGAGGACCGAGCTAAATTCTCTCATTTTGAGATGAGTAAATACTTGAAGATGGTATACTATGAGGAGTATGGTGTGACAAGAGTAGAACTAATGATGTGAGCAGCTAGGATTCAATGTTGTTGTTTGTTGAACATGTTGACTGTGCCTCATTTTGGGCACAACAACATGAATATAATATGTGTGCACTAGTTGCTAACTTTGGTGCACGACAAAGCCTTATGGCTTGGGGAGAGGATCCCAATTATCGCTATGCTGATTAGGAGGATCACTGCACTACCATGTGCAGGAGTAGACCCTACCAGTGCTTTTGTTGGCAAGTCTCAAGAAAAGAAGCTCATAGATTAGGTGAAGAAATATTTCAATGTCGCCAAGAAGTCATGAGGCTACGCTATTATATCGATTTTTGATAAGATTGTCAAATTTTCCACATCCATTCTAGATGGTAAGATTATGAGGAAGTGTAGAGAAGATGAGGTGCTAACTCTAGTAATTCAGTTGGCTGTGTAGTGCAACCAAGTGGTTCAGTTTAAATGGGTAGGATACCTTTGCCAGGAATTTCTGGATGATTTTCAAGATGCCCAGGAAGATGGGAAACCCTTCTATTATGCATGGTTGTTGCTGTTGATTCCTTTGATACCGTGAATAATCCCTGACGAGTCACAGTTCCCTAATGTTGACCCAGATTTGTGTGAAGCTACGAGGTATGATTCATTATGGGAGTCGAAAGATCAAAGTCAGGTTGTCAAGAATAAGTTATTTTGGGTGATTTTTGAGATGGATCTATGCACCGTAGTCAGCCAGAAGCCACATCTATCAGCGATGTTACTTAACCAATATCACAGAATTGTAAACTTCAAAGCAGACTTCCACAATTTATTATATAGGTGAAGAAAGATGTAGAGGGCACATGGTATGAGTTGCCCTATTTGGTCGCAAAGTAGGATATTTTTTTAGTTATCTCTAACTGGTCAAGCATGTGGCTAGACCCCAAGTAGGAAGCCAAAGGAAACTAGGAAGGTACTAGTAAAACAATGTAGGCCACAAGAGGTACGACAAATGAAGACACACAGAAGGTGCCTCAAAAGGTCACTGTTGACCTTGGGAAGAATACCGCGTAGGAGACAGAGCGCGTAGATGAACAATTGTCAGACACAGAGGAACTAGAGGAGGGTGGGGCAGACCCTTTTAAATAGAAATAAGATATTTAGTCTCCTTTCAACCTAAAGAAGAGGAAGAAATCCACCATTGGAGGTATGCGAAAGAAGCATAAGTCTGATAAGACCTCTAGCATTGAATCGATGGTCCTCATTGAGGGGGACATCGATGAGATTGGTAACACTATGCACTCATTCACTGAGGACATGTGGGGACATATAGAGGATACTCACAAGTCAATACTGATGCAGGTCCAACAAGGACTCAAAGAGCTACAGGTACAAGCGAGCGCGATCCAAGCGAGCATACTTCAGGCAAGTGAGAATGAAGTGAGTGTGGAAACGACAAGTGCGACACCAACATTACCTTCAACATTGGTGGTAATCATCAAGGTTCACATAGTTCCCATTGCAGGAGGGTTGTTGCACTTTACTATCATGACGATTCAGCCAGCAGCACCATATGCATGGAAATGAGAGCTAGATTTAGTGACATTGCCCATTCAAGCATTACATGAAATCCACCGGGGAGTATCTGTCAAACTGAAAATTTGGGAAGATGGGCACTCTTCATGATCAAGGACATACATAGACACAATAAGTAGTTAGCTAATGAAGTTGTTAGAGCCATTAAGGATAGGGACATAGCTTCTATGCATAGACAGGAGCTAAAGGACGCCATCACCCAGACTTTGCATTGAGCTACCAGAGCTCCTCATATAGACTGAAGCTCCTTCAGAAGAGAAGCTCCACAAGCTGACAACCACGACCAAGGAGTCCAAATTAGAGGTGGAGCGAGTAAAATTTGAGATTCATATGTGGGTCATAAAGCTGTAGATGAAGCTATAGGAAACAACACCTCCAGAAGTTCAAGAGAAATGTGAGGTTTCTATTAAGGCAGTCATGGAAAAACTAGAAGCTATAGTTAAGCATTGCAGCCAAATTTTTTAGAACATCATGGGGATGTAGGCCTCGCCATAGGAGGACCCACATGTATAGAATATTGAAGCTGACATAAAGGAAAAATAACTACAGTTTGATGAATCGAGGCCACAACATGGTCCTTAGCCCTCATGCAACGATTCACTAGACTCGAGGAGGGAAATACTATTTAGACTTAGATAGATGAGCTGTGATGCAAGCCATGCATCATTTAAGAAAGAAAACAACCTTGGGCTGATGAAGCCAGTCAAATATCTCAGTCTGTTGAGAGTAAACTGAAAGGAGTGCAACAGATGTAGAGGACCATTGTCTTAGCTGTCAAGGGGCCAACCAGTGAGAGGTTGGTCGAGGAGGTTTAGCACTCTGCCACGTAGTGCACAATAGAGCTTCAAGCATTGAATGTAGAGTTCAGTAGCCTTAAAGTGCGCATCAAGGACATACTAGCAGAGTGACTCGGGACGAGTCATGTCTTTGTGTTAGGGGCCTATTGGGATGGGGACCTCCAAGTCTAATGTTTGTCTAAGTTTTCAGTGAATTTTGATGTAAGATTGTAAATTCTCTACATTTTGAGGAGTGAAGTGTGTAGAACGTTAAGAGTCAAAGGGGAGTTTAGGAAGGTCAAATCCCTTTATTTTGTAAATGGATGGGATGTTTTGATTTCTACCCATGGTTCACAGAACATGGTAATGTAATGTGAAAACTATAAAAGGAAGTCATTTAGGAATCATTAGCAAGCTTTTTGGAAGTTGATAAATAAGATTTTGAGTTTGTAATTCTATATTTTGGTGATAGGGAAGGCTCTTACAGATGAGTGTGTAGAGGCCTTGGTAAGTTTGCAGCTGAGTGCACAAGCCCTTGTGGCTATGTGAACGGGCTCAGAAGAAGTGTATTCATTGAAAATCTGAAATAATAAAGTACATTTGAAGCAATTCTATGTAATTCTCTATATATTTATATGTTTCTGTGTTTATGCTTAGTTATGATTTGGTTCTCTATCATATTATTTTAATTGCATCACGAAGGTTCATATCTTCTTTTGTATGTTATCTTATGCATGTTAGAACAATTAGGAAAATCTCATATATCTAATTAGGTAGAAATCAATTTAAGTCCGTGATTCTAAAGATAAGGGTTCGTGAAGGTCAAATTAGGCCCTAGATTAAGGAAATTACTTGCTGCTACATCACATAGCCTTCTAGATATAGAAACCTGGTTCTAGCATCCCCCAATATTGCCTTGGGTGAGACTACAGTCTATGCTAATCGAACTATTGCTGAAAGGGCCAGTAGTGTAGGGTTTTGTTGGTTAGCACAACTAAATCTGAACCTAGGTCCAAGCCCCCTAAAGCCAACATTCATAGGGGGTGAATCAGTAATTAAGAAACTATTTTTTTCTTACTATGCTCACAATCCCTTCTTATGTTCTTTAACTTGTGAGAGCATTCATTCACAAAACAATGAACAGATAATATTTCAGATACACATATTCAAATGACAATCACATGAGAAACACACATTTGACACAATGTTTTTCATGTGGAAACCTAGAGTTTAAAAACCACCAATCTTTTGATTATTTATGATGTAAATTAAGAACCCACTTAATTACATCTGTTTGTTTGTGAGCACCAGCTTACAGGAGGCACCGACCCCCTTTGTTTAGAAAGCACCAACTTCCCAAGAGGCACCAACCTCTTTAGTATATAGGCACCAACTTGCCTTTGGTTAGCAAGCACCAACTTGCCAAGAGGCACCAACCTCTTCAATATGTAGAAACCAACCTGCCCTTGCAACTGTTCCACTATTTCATACAATATTCAAACTGAAAACAAAGGCATACAATTATACAATTAAAATACCAATAAATGGTTGTCTGTAGATTAAACTTCTACACTTGGCTTTGTGTGCTCATTTGCAACAGATCTCATGTTGTTGCTCTCAATAACACTTCCTTTGAACTTTTCTTTCATTGTCAAGGGCTCTTCACTGACTGCTCTTCATCACTACCATCGCCATTCTCCACACAACACTCTCACTCATCTTGTTTCCCTAATAGACAAAGTCCTCTTAGGTGCTTCAACCTCATTGTCACTATGCGCTTTACTCACAACTCAATACTCTCACACATATGCTAAAATCCCTTCAGCACATACACAAAAATATTGTATTCCCTCAGTTGTTCAATGGAAGTTCTGAGTATTGTTCTTGTACTGCACTGAGCTCAATGTTGTCTCTGTTGCCATCCACACTGCCTGAGAGTATACTATTGGAATGACACTCCATTCTTCTGTTGCATCACTTTTTACAAATTTTGTTGCTGCATCACAACATAAGAATGTGATTCATTCACTTCACCATCTCACTATGTGACTCTCCATCCTGAGAATTTAATCTTAAGCCACCTCCACACTCCACTAGGACTCCCCATGTCTACTCATGGCTCGTAGAGATTGACTCTACTTCCATAATGGCTTCTCCGTTTTTCATTTATTTCAACAATACATGCACATGATATCAGAGATGGATTTCTTTCAACATCAAGACAAGCCCAACATTTCTTTGATAGTCGCCATTAATACTGACACCAACTCCTTTGTCCTTGCATTCAATATTGAAACTTCCAACCCATATGCCTTTAACTCTCTGTATTACACTATTAGAGCCTAAGATGTCCTGTAGTAGTACCATAGTGCTATATCATAGTTTTTCCTTATCAGAACTTTATTCTTAAAAGATATTACAAAAACAATGAGTTCCGATGTGCTTGGCCCTTTTTGTTTAGCCCCTTTCTATTTTCCTCCATGGGACTAGGTGCGGTGACCAAAGGCTTAGCCTTAAGGTGCTAGGGCATTTTGTTCCTACCCAAGGGTTGTTTTTACTTTGTTAAGAGATTAGCGCCCTTGGTTCTATAAGTTCTTCTCAACCATGTTCTAGCCCTAATATCAGAGCCCCCTTATTGGCACTTTTTCAATTACCAACTATTATAAAGTGCTGACATCCTCAACCTGTGATATGTCAACCTCCAATATGACATTATCATTCCATGTGGCACTTCCTAAGTGGTGACATGTGTCACCCAGATTTCCCCCCTTAGGCCCCTCAAAATGCCAAAATTGCTTGCCACATGTCCTGTCGTACCACCACATCATGTTGACGTCAGATGCCACTATATCTTATTGGGACCAATCATATGCCACCGTGTGTCCTACTAGAGGAGAGAGAAAAGGGCTCGCCCACCTTTGGTTTTGCGATGAAATCCTTTGTTAATTCTCTTTTGGCATTCCTGACAGCTTTTAATGCTACCAACGCTTCACCCATATCGCAACATTTAAAAGGTTCACCACTTGGAAAGTTATGATATTGTGATCACTGATATTCCTAACTACAATGTTGTGATGCACCAATATTGCTGGACCTTCGATATGCACTCGCAGATATTCCAATGCGCTGCTATGCCCAACCTTTTGATGTGTCATTGCTCTGATATCTTAGAGCCTCTGATGTGGTGATGTGATGATTTACCTGACCTCTGATATGCGATTGGCGATATGCCTACTTCTCTGAACCTCCGATATGTGATCGGTGATATGCCTGCTTCTCTGAACCTCTGATATGCGATTGCTGATATCTCTAAACCTCTGATATGCAATCATTGATATTCTTTCCTTCTTAAGGCTTTAATCCTTGAAACTTCAGTAGACCATAACTTTTGATCCAGGAGTCCATTTTTGGACTTCTGCATATTGTTGGGAAACTTATTAAGATAAATTTCCAATGTGGAGGGTCCGATATAAGCTTTGAGTCTCTCTGCTGGTTGGATGGTGTCTGCAAACTTATCTTCCCATTGACTCTTTGGCCAGTTGAACACCAACTACCATGATGATCATTTGATGGATTCTTCAGTAAGCCTGCAACTACCATGGAGTTCCATCCAAACACCCAATCATCATGCTAACTCTTGTTGACATCAATGCCAACACTTAAATAACCACCTATACACCATCAAATGTTGAACACATACTAGGTTGACTAGGATGTCATGGTCCTCTTGGAGCTACAGAACATAACTTCTTTCGTGATTGACTTGCTCCATTGTCCTTTTGGTAAAATTCCTTCAACCTTCGTAATGATGGGAAATATTTAACAGCATGTGATTCTGCATGGACAATGAAAATATCAACATCTTCTTTTTATTCATCTTGCATTCTTAACATTTCTACTTGTTTTCTTAGATTTCTAAGAATTTCTGTTTTAAATTCATCAAACAAATTTCCAAGTTTAGCTTGACTTACTGATATTGATGTTGATTTACTTACTCTTTCCCTTCCTCTTGATATGTGTTTTCATGTTTCACAAATTTCTTCAAATGATAATTGGTATACAATACATCTACTCATGAGATCAAGGAGATAAATCCACTCATCCCTAATTGTTCTATGTAAGAGGGTTTTTAGTGTGTAAGATCCTAAATGATGTAATTTTTCCTCTTAACATTATAAATGAGCCTCTCTATTAGATCCTCAAGGATCTCATCTTGTTTTTGAGTCATTCTAAAGGTTTCTTCTTTAGGATCATGATATTTATATTTTTCTAGAAATATATTTTGCATATCATTCCATGATCTTATTGAATTAGTCCCTAAACTCATGAACCATTTAAGAGCTCTATCCTTCAATGTTGTCAGAAAAAATCTCAGTTTTTGAGTGTTTAATAAGTAACCATAATATCTACAAAGGATTTCAAATTCAAAGAGAAAGGTTTCAAGATCCTCTTACCTCATAACATGGAAGTTGGGAAGGAAAGATGGAGGGATGTTTTTCATATGCACACTACCATTAGTATCTTGAATGGGAAATCCAATAGGATCTTCTTCATTGTCATCATCTCCGTCCATTTCTCCTACCTTATCTATCACCTATTCTTCTTCTACCCACAAAAATGAATGCTTGTGTGGCTCTTACTACACCACGTGATCAAATGGGGGGGGGTTGTTGTTGGAGATTTTTTTTTGAATAAGAATGCCAATGTAATGCAATTTTCTGTTCTTGAAATGAAAGATGCCTAATGAAATTTTTTGTTTTTGCAGAAAGTAAAAATAAACAAACCATATAGGGAAGAAAAAAATGCATACTTTGACACCTCCCCAACAATGGCACCAAAAAGTGATGAGCCTCAATATTGCAACAAGAACGATACAGCTCCGAAGGCTACCAACTTTAATTATCAACCCTTGGTTCATACAAACTTAAGAGGTATAGACATTATATGTGCAGCATACAATGTGTCCTTCTTTCACTTTCATGAGATAATTAAATCAAATCTTAAACTAATTGTATAAATGGAAATGTTACTTTAAAAAGAAATTAATCTTAGGCAAGAAAAATAATTTGTAGTTGAAATCCGAAGAGCATGAATTCAAATAAATAGGCGTAATCTACTTTTTAAAAAGGCATGTTCTAATTGGTGTTTTATTCTTTCTCAATTACATGTTTAGATCCTAAGGGTTATGATTCAACCCTAAGAGAGACAAAACCAGTCTTTTTGAGCAAATCTGGCCAAGTTTACATGTGTTAGAGGAGTGCTATAGGAAGTTACAGTGTTTGGTATAGGAAGTTACATGTTTGCTACAGGAAGATATAATTCACCGAATGACCGAGTAAATAAAAGAAAAATAGGATGGGAATTTTTATTTATTGAATAGGATGTATTAGGTACCCATTCCAAGTGTAATTACTCAAAAATACCCTTGTTCACATGTGCTAAAAAATAGCAGAAAATTACTAGTCTAAGATATGGAAATTCGAAAACTAGTGAGATAGTTAGCCTATCAAATGCCTAACTTAACCAAGTGAAAATGAAACGGGGTAAATTTTGCTATTAAACTTATTTTTTTTATGATCTAATTCAATTGGAATAAACTCAAATGAACCTCATTAACATGTTCTAAAAAATAGCAGAAAATTACTACTATTCGTTACAAGGGACTTCCAGAAATTTTAGATTTGTGAATAAGCAACTTAATCCAAGTAGCTCAATGATTACTATGACCCTAAAAATTTGTTCCAACGATGAAATAATGCCTGTGATCCTACAAAATAACTCACTTCAACCATCTAACTAAATCCTACAACAAGAAATCATCAATACTAAATGCAAAAATAGGAAAAACGAGAACAAGAGATGCATGTGAATAAGAAGTTAAAAGAAGAAAATGAAATTATACAAAAGGGCCCTGAGGCTCGTGGGATGGCCAATCCCAAGGATACTCAAAGTATTATGAAAGCGACTAAGATTTAGAAGCTAAAAATGACACCAAGCTTCATTATTTGAATCAATCCACTTACATCCCTACTAGAAATGAAAGTGGGGCTGCAAAATACAAGTTTTCTCCACAAGAAGACTAAGAAAAACCAACCCCTAGAGGAAAATTTGAATTAGTACTTATAAAAAATGATTAGGAAGCATTCTCATTGAATGGAGGAAGCTTTCCCCTCCAAAATGCCTCAAATAGTGGATCTGGTTCCCAACACTGGGAATCTGCATTAAATGACAGGGAACACATTCCTAGATTTTGTCAATCATTGGAGCTCAAGAATTTGTGCAATAATTTAAAAATATCCTGTTGATTTATTATCCAATATTGATCCTCCTATAGTAGGGAACAAGTACCTAGGTTATCTCCTCCTCCAAATCTTCATAATCTACCCAATATTCTCACAATATTCTTCAAAAATAAATAATATTCGGCACAAATATGCGATTATCCTTAAACCTTCCTAATGAACATATTAAAGTTAAAAATATGTAACCTATTGCAAAATTAGAGGTTTAATGTGTTGAAGGATCGTCATATGGGCCTTAATTTATGTCTAATTTGGAGGCCCATCAGGTGACCTCCATGGAAATGAATGTGATGCTAGATTCTCCTTCTATGTGTGCATCAACACTATGTTCTTCCCTTATGGGTTCACGGGACATATGCAGGGAAGTCAATGTTTTTGTGATGTTGTTGATGGATGTCTAGAAATTATCACGTTTTTTCTCAAGAGATTCGACTCTCTATACTTCCTTCTCTATAACCATAACTTGGGACATGGTGTCGTACATACACCAGCCGTGGTCAAATTTTGAGCTTACTTAAGAGTAGTATGGTTACAAAGAGGGAAAGCTTAGGAGTCTAGTGATGTGGGTCACTTGAAGCCGCGTCAGGAAAAAATTGGGACCACATGAAAATTGGTGGCTTATAGGTGAATGGCACCATTGTCATCAACTTGTCATCCTAAATTTTATGGGCTAGGTCTCTTGCAAGCGTCCCAAGATGGCCCCATATTTTTAATTTTATTTTTTTTTACTCTGAAAGGAGTTTTACTCCCAGTTGATCACTACTATAGTGGCTGAATTTCGGGATGTCCGATACTACCAAATATCCTACGAAAATTGGACCTAGATTGTAGTAACAGAAACCCCAATGTCTTGGAAATGTAGAATGTGTTACAACTATCTGATCTGGACTATGGGGGCCAAAACCCTTACTACACAAAGAGTCTGATATGTGTTGTGAAAACCCAAACTGTTGAATCTGATCTAGACAATGGTGACAAAACCCTAACTACTAGATCAGATCTAGACATCGATGGTCAAACCCAAAATGTTGGATTTGATCTCGATGAAAAGGTAGGGGGTGATCTTCAGATAATTGAGGGTACTATGGTCTCAAAGGAGTGTTAGGTGCCACATATCGCAATATACGTAGGGCTTCAACAATAGTACTCAACCCAATCTTTCAGGGCACTAACTATGGAGCATCGATCGTACCCTTAACCATACTACCCGACTACCCTATTGTACATGCGAGTAATCTCCTTGAGTGTTGTGCTCAGTGTATTGTAGCAACAAGACAACTGATGACTTATATAAGGTTAGGTTTTAGATTACCCTAGGGGGGCTTCTGATATTCCTAAGGGTACATGGAAGTGCAGTTTGTGTGTGGTCCTGTCTAATGTGTTAGTACTCGAAGGGGTACCCACATGGGTTACAAGGGAGTCCAACAAGTGTGATCACCTCTTGTAGTTCCAGCATGTATGCCTCCCCAAAGCTGCATGTTTATGTGCTCAAAGACATATCCCATGGTATAAAGATGTTGGAACACATCTATAGCCTTTTTTTTTTTTGCAAAAACTGGAGGTAAAAATGGCCCTAGAAAGTGTCATGATACCACTTGTTATGCACTTGACCTCTGAGAAAACCATCGTACCAAAAATACGAAACAATATGGCCTGAAACACAGAAATATCACATGAGATGAGACAATATGCAAAGATATTTTAGTATTCATAAGCATAATACAATGTTCACTTGCCTCTTCGAGGGGGCAACCTCTAATAGAATAGAGTTAAATTACAATAAGACTCAATGATTCTTCCCTTGCTATCTATGGTAACTACGAGTGGTACTTTGCATGATATGGGTTAACCACTTTATTTATTAACTATGGCCCATTTATAACTAATTGTGGTCCCTTTTCTATAATGCAGGTCAACCACTTACAATTATTGTTAATGTGGATAACTGCTTACAAGATTTATTGACTCAACCAACTAACTATGACTCTAACTAGGCACCTTGGGATTATTACATAAATAAATGGGCTAGGGTTGGACCCTAACAAATCAACAAGCATTTTCTTCTAGATAATCAATCACCACAGAGAGAATTTTTTCATTCCTGTGTATGCAGTAGAGTGTAGGAACTTTATTGGCAGTGCAGAATTGCTTGCATAATTCAGTTCACTTTGATTATTATCAACATTAAACATTGTGGTAACCTAGGTAACTTTATTTTTTATAAAACATGAAATTTGGGTAATACATAAAGCGTTGGAATGTATGATCAATTTTAAACCTTTTTCAATTTTATATTTTTAATAATATGATTGGCAAATCACCACATGTTGTAATCATTATAGGACTGGAGTGCAAGGTAATTATTCCCCGTATTCATTTTCATTATTATATCGAGCCTAAAGGTGTTACGAGGCTGATTTTGACCATCCCTAATTCAATTACCCACTTCCCTTTCTTCGTACTATCCCATTACTCACTTCTCTTTCTCTATACTATCTTGTTACCCTTAATCATTTTATCTTTGTATCATTACTGCCTCATGTGTCAACTTAATTCCTTTTGGTGGTGTTTATTTTTAGTAAGTGTCAAATTGTGATATCAATAGCATCGATTGTGTTTTCTATAGTGCTAGATTGTGATCCCAACAATGTGACTTGTATTCTTCATAGTTGTTATGTCCCTATACTACTAGTGTATCCCTTATTTGTAGGGTTTAACCCCATACAGAAATTGCCTGCATACGAATTCTAAATCACAGGAAAAATAAAAATGTGAGAGCATAACACATAAAACACGTATACACAGAGATTTCCCACTGGATCCAAAACCGGGACTACCAGCTTGATTTTTCATTATATTCCTTTCAATGTTACAATACATATTTATACATGCTGAAGCATCCAATACCATGGACCGAAAACCATTGCGTCCAAAA
>APFE030351920.1:49857-61367 GCA_000404065.3 Pinus taeda
CATTTTGCTGAGGTTTATATGGAGTAGTCTTCTGCCGTGCTATACCACACTTCTTACAGAATTCTTCAAAATCCTTGCTGCAGAATTCTCCACCATTATCTGTCCTCAGCACCTTTATCTTCTTCTCTGTCTGATTTTCCACCAGAGCCTTAAATTCTTTAAACCTGTCAAAGACTTCAGATTTCTTCTTAGGGAAATATATCCATGTATTCCTTGAGAAGTCATCTATAAATGATACATAGTACACAGACTTACCCAGTGATGGAACTTTCACACGTCCAAACACATCACTGTGCACAAGCTCTAATATTTGTTTCGTCCTCTTACCACCAGAGGGGAAACTCACCCGATTCTGCTTCCCATATACACAATTTTCACAGAAATCAAAATCCAGAGAGCTATTACTCATACCTTCTACCATTCCTTTACCATGAAGTATTCGAAGGTGGTTCTCTCCAATATGTCCAAGCCTTTGATGCCACAACATGGTCTTCTCTCCAGAGACCACTAGATTTTTTGCTCCATTTTCAGGAACCATAGAACTATTGCACCCGTCAAGAACAGTGCTACCGTGCAGCTTGTACAGAGTTCCAATACGAACTCCCCGCATCAATACCTGTGCTCCTCGAACCATCTTGCAGGTATCCTTCTCAAACACTGTCTTTACACCTGCATCATCCAACTTGCTTACAGAAATCAGATTTCTGGCCAACGCAGGAATATGCAGAACACCCGGAAGGGTTCTAACCCTTCCACCTTTGCAACTTCAACTTTACTTTTCCGCGACCAATGATTCTAGCCTTCCTATCATCTGCTAAGAAGACATCACCACCATCGTATTTCTCATACTCGCAGAACCACTCTTTATGGGGAGTGAAGTGAAAGGATGCACCTGAGTCTATTAACCATGCCTCATTATCTACATGTGTACTTGAAGAAGCCAAGTACACATCCCCACCTTCATCTGAGGTGGTTTTCGCCTCTACAGAAGGAGCATCATCAGATCCCTTTCCTTTATCAGGAGCTTTAGATTTACACTCCCTTCTGAATTGCCCTTCCTTTCCGCATTTCCAGCACACCACCTTTGTAGGTTTTCCTGGAGATTTAGATCTCCCTCTAGATTTAGATCTCCCACTCGATGACTTATTTTTGTTTCTGTTCTGGGACCGTCCTCGTACAGACAAGGCATCACTATTCTAGTTGTCCATATTTTTCCGTCTCATCTCCTCCGTTAGCAAGGCTGAGACTATTTCATCAAACTGCAAAGCAGTTGCATTGCTACCTATTGCAATAACCAGACTATCCCACGAGTCTGGTAGAGAACACAACAAATTGATGCACTTATATCTTCATCTGAAATTTTAATATCAACAGATGATAAGTGATTTACCACATTATTTAAGCATTTAGATGCTCTGTCACCGAGTCTCCATATTTCATCCTCAGGTTATACAGCTTTTTCTGCAGGAACAGTTTATTCACCAGAGACTTAGATTGGTACAAAGTCCGTAACTTGTCCCACAAAGCCTTCACTGTAGCTTCCCCTGATACATTCAGCAATACTGAATCTGAGACACACAATCGTATTGTGCTCTTTGCCTTCTGATACAACTTCTTCCATTCTTCATTGGTCACTCCCATTGGTTTAGTACCTGGATCTACCGCGATCCACTGATCTTTATCCACCAACAGATCCTCCATCTTGAGTTTCCACAACTCAAAACTCTGACCATTGAACTTCTCAATCTATATCTTTCCACTGCTCACCATCTTCTTTCACCACCAGAATCGATCTCACAGATCTCCCACTGAACAGGGTCTACCACAAGCCCGAGTGAAACCCCTCAGCAACAAAGGCATCCCCTTGAAGCCAAAACAGCTCTGATACCAAATGTAGGTTTTAAACCTATACAGAAACTACCTGCATACAAATCCTAAATCACAAGAAAAATAAAAATGCGAGAGCATAACACATAAAATGCATATACACAGAGATTTCCCACTGGATCCCAAAACCGGGACTACCAGCTTGATTTTTCATTATGTTCCTTTCAATGTTATCAATACATATTTATACATGTCGAAGCATCCAATACCATGGACTGAAAACCATCACGTCCAAAACCATGGACCGAAAACCATCGCGTCCAAAAAACATGTGCGAAAATCATGCACAAAACCATAGGTGGGTCTGACCAACCTAACATAGGGTCCAAAACCAAAATTTTCCGGGGCGCTGCCCCAGACCCCATAAAGTAGGGTTACGGGTACCCCTCAAACCCCCTGTTAACTATGTGGAAAGAATCTAACACAACCCAACACATCTGCATTATCAAAATTACCATTTACTCTAAACAAAAAAATTGGCACTCCTCTCTAGTGAATTCTTTATGGGCTAACCGAATCACACCTAAGCCTTCTCTAAACACCTCCCCCTACTTCCTAGTATATGGAAAAGAAGCCATCCTCCTGTTGAACATCTACTTGCCTGCTCTCCAGTTGTCCCAAGAATCCCAAGGCAAGTTGTGTCTGTTAGTTCAGTGTAGGATGGACACACTACACAAGCTACAGGAAGAAAGGATTAAAGCAAAAGAAAAATTCACACTCCACCAGAACCATATCAAGAAACGGTTCGACAAAAAGTTTGCAGGGAGTACCAGCTTAAGTGTGGGAGACTTAGTCTTAAAGTGGGACAAACCCCATGAGGACAAAGGCAAGTACATGAGATTTCAATCCTTGTGGATTTACCCATTTACCATCCACGAGAAGTTTGGACAACACACGTATCGTCTTCAATCACTTGACGGGAATATTGACACCTTCCCTGTCATGGTCAAGACTTAAAATGTTATTTCCAATGATCTCGAGCGATGCCCCATGCTATGTACATATTATTTTCATTGCTTGTTCTTTTGTTTGCTTGTTGTTTTTCTTTGATTTAATATTTTGTTGTTTGCTTTGTAAATAAGTTTTGTTCCACACTATGTTCTTGCTTCTAAATGTGTATGTGGGTGAAGTTCAAAGAGTCTCGTGACACTACAACGCTTGGCCAGTCCTGTGTTCATCTTCTTTGTCCTTGGTTGTAACTTTTAACCGATGAAGTCTTGGTGGAAAATATGATATGTCTGTAAGGAGAGTTTTGTTCAAACCATGAACCTATGTCTAGTCTGGGAAACCTCATGCCTACACTCAATTTTTTGCTGTAGTGTGTTCAAGGTTATCCAACTAGTAGAAACGAAGAAGGGGAAAATATAAATGAGAAAACTTGAATCAGAGGTCTTTACATTCTTCTCTAAAGGAACAACCTCTGCTGCTCTCAATAAGTCAGGATCCCTCTTCCGCCCCAAAAATAAATATTTCCTATGCACAGTTCTATTTCAAAATAACAAAGGCGAAAGAAGAGATATCCTTGCTGCTCAGAGAGGTGGAGGAAACTCCACCAGGGTACTGTCTAGGCTCGCTGGCAATGGAGAAATGCTTGTGTTCCTGCGTGACTTCATCGGGGTACTATCTAGGCCTATTGGCCGTAGGGAAATACCATGGATGAAAAGCTATACTTTGAATATTAACCTCACGAGCCAAATTACCCTTCCCGATTTGAAACCTATGATCGGGCTAAATCTTATCTTGTGTACAATTAAGTTGGTACAAGGCGAACCATGTCTATCCATGGGATAAGTGGGGAAGTCAAAGTTATCTACACGATGAATCAATACTTCCTAAAGGACCAACGCCATGCACTATAAATGGACCAAAATAGAGAAGTTGGTATTCAACTAATGTGTCGCCAAGTCTTGTAGCAGCTGCAACACCCTCCAAAATTTTGGATTGCATTCAAAATTCAGAGCCTTCCTTGGTTTTTCCTTTGATGGTTGAAAACACTTGAGCTCATTTCTTGAGCTTTTTCAAAGTATTTTTCGTTGTTTTGCTTGATCAACCAATTGTTGTCTTTGGCATGATGATTTCTTTGTAATGCTTGCAATCTTGTTCTGGTGATTTAAAAGGTTTGTCTTTGTGTGTTTGGGTTGTCTTAGCTATGTGAACACCCGTCACATCCAAAGATTGAACTCATACCTAAGGTCACATACAAAGATTGAACTCACCATTGGAGTGAATCCATTCAAAGATTGCATACACTGGTAGGATTAAGGAACATTATAAAAATCATACAATGGAAAAATTGTAATTAATAGAAAATTACCATTTCAATAATGCGACCAGATCATGAAGACTGCGCCAAGTGAAATAAAAGAATGATGCAGTGGACACACAAGGGATGCGACATCGTGCACATGAAAGATCCAATTCAACTAATATAATAATCATAAATCCATGCATGTGAGGCAGCAAATGCAGGTCAATATATCCATCATACCACACAAGTATGGTGTTATCAAAAGATTTAAAGGTTGTGTGCATGTAATATGAGAAATAATGGACATGATAAAGGGTGCATTGGAGAACTATCTAAGGAAAAATATACCACAAAGTTGTGCATTGAATATCATAATAAGGTGTTTATATCACCCTATCAAGAATGGTACAAAACATTATGATAAAGGAAGCCACATTGATGAAAGGTGAATCTAAGTTCAAATCTTTTACAACATCCTGCAATATTGACTCACTAGCACTAAAGCCCCATTGCTTATAAAGTTGAGCGTGGAAACCATATGATTGCAGCCTTAAGGCTATGTATATCATAGTTACAACATTTGCAACATTACAAGGATCCAAATTATAATGTTTGAAAAAGCAATGTGATGGCAAACCAAAAGGTGTAATAATATTAGTATAGTTGTTCACTATTGAATAAAGTATTGGTCTCATTTTTGGGAAATATACCATCCAAATATGCAATGTGATAATGAACAAGGTGCTAAAGGAAACCCAAGGATGTGTGCGATATCACAACTTTCCATCCCCAAACTGATGGCCAGACAGAGGTCGTCAACAAGATGATCGTACACATTCTACGCATGTACAACTCAAAGCATCCATGCACATGGGATGAGAGCCTCCCTTATGTCTAGCACGTCTATAACCGAGCTCTCCACATCTCGAATGGCCACAACCCTTTTCAGGTGGGCTTGGGATTCCAACCACTAGGTGTTGAAAATAGCAACAAGAAATGCTAAAAATAGAAATGATATAAATAGCATTGCTATAGATAGAATTTCACGATATATTCCAATTCTAATTTGTCCTTGAATTAAAATTGAGAATTAAAATTTGAATTTAGTCTCACCAGTTGTTTGAAAAATAATTAATTAATTCATCTTGAGTTAATTAGTTGGAGAAATTCGAACATGAAGTCTTTGTGAAGACATGCAACATTTATCCCTTTGATTGAGGAAGTTAACCCTTAATTAAGGAGATAAGGATGAGTTGTATTTGAGTTGTAATTATTTAACTCAGTTAACTGAGTTAAGTCCAGTTAAATTAGTTCCAAACAGTTTGAGGAACTAATTGTGAGTTCAGTCAGTTAATGCATGCATGCATGCAACTAGTGTTCTCTAGATAACGGAATATTCTCTCATAAATAACTCATGAATGTTAGTTCAGACAAAGACCCAATTGAGATTAAAGGCAGAGACAGTGTACTATTAGTTGCAAGAATATTCCCATTAGGAAATCTCTTGCATGCAGAGGGATTTTCATTCCTTGAGGATTGTGTAGTTTCTACAGAGGCAAGAGCAGTGTGTGTGATCAGTATCACACTAGGTAACAACTGGAGCACCAGGAAAAACTACACAAGGAAATAGGAGGCTTGGAGGATAGAGGAGGAGGCATATGTGTTGTCTATTATGTCTATGAGTAGCAGTGAGGGATTGTACAGAGAGCTGGATAGCTGTGAGAGCTAAAGCTTTGTGTAATCTTGAGATATTTCCACTTGTATAATAATATAGAATAGTGGGGTTTTTAGCTGAGGCTTTCCCCATAGTATTATTCTGTGTTTCATGTGTGATTATTTCCTCTTCTCTGTTATATGTGTTATGTTTGATCTTGCTCAAATCGATTAAGCTTCCGCAAGTTTGATAGTAGAAATATATTAAGTATTTTTATTTAGTACATTTCATAATCAGATTAATCTACAGTGAGAATTTCTACATGGTATCAGAGAAAACGTGGTCAGAGCTGTGAACAACATATTGAGAAGGGAAAAGTTCGAAGTTCAAAGTTCTTGATTGCAGGTACAAAATCGATTTCTTATCACACCTCAAAATTCACTAATGGCGTTCAATGGCTTGAGACTCGAATATGCCCTAGATGGTAGCTCGAATTACATAGCATGGAAGGATCATATGGAAGTGGTATTAGAAGACAATGGTTTGAAGGATTTCATTAATCAAGAAGTCCCCAAGCCAACAATAGCTAATGCCCAAGAATTGACGGAATGGAAGAAGTGTGTGGCGAGAGCGAGAAGGATTCTTCTGGAGGGAGTTTGAGACCATATTGTCTTGAGTCTCCATGGGAAGGAGACTCCATTTTCAATGTGGAAGACATTTAAGGACCTATATCAGAACAGTAGCAACCAGAGGAATCTTGCGCTCAAGGAAAAGCTTCAGAAAATCAAGTGTGAAAAGGGCGACACGATTTCTACATATCTAAACAAGCCCACCACTTGCAGAGATGAGCTTGGAAGTGTAGGAATAATGACAGTCGATGATGATATGGTGAGTCTTTCTCTCCTCGATATTCCTAAGAGCTGGCACTACCAGGACTCATTGAATGGAAGAGAGAAACTATCAGATTGGGAACAACTGTGGTCGGATCTGATGCAGGAGGAAATCAGGAGGAGCATCAGAGATGGTTCTTCATCTAAGCATGATGATGAAGAAAATCTAGCCTTAGCAAGTCAGGTGAGGAAAAGGAAACGGAAGGCTTCCCATTCCAAATAGAGTTCTTCCCATGGTGGGAAGAAGATTGACAAATCTAAAGTGAGATTCTTTAATTGTCATGAGGTGGGCCATTATGAAATTAATTGTCCATTGAAGAAATCCAATAAGGGATCCTTGAAAGGATCAAAAGGTGAGGCACTGGCCTTTCAGTTCGAATTGGATTTTACCCTCATTGCATGCATGGTTTCATCGATGGTGGGTTGTGTTTGGTACTTGGACAGTGGAGCCTCATTCCACATGACCAACGATAAGAGTTTATTTAGTACATTGGAGGAGAAAGACCTCAAGATGCGCATAGAGATGGTTGATGATGGAAAGTACCGTGTTTTTGGTGAAGGTATGGTTGTTTTTCAGAGGGAGCATGGAGCTCCTCTAACCGTGACTGATGTAAAGTATGTGCGTGGACTGAAGAAAAACTTGGTATCAGTTTCGATGTTGGAAGACAAAGGCTATTATGTAGTCTTCAGTAAAGGAAAGGCATTCCTGAGACACATAGCCATGGGTCAGACCAAGAGGATTGGAATTCGAGTGAAGAATCTCTACAAGCTAGAGGTAGATGACTGTGTTGCATTGAGTTCCAAAGCAGAATTGGTGCAAAGCCAAGATATTGGCGAGTTATGGCATAGACGGTTGGGCCACTTGCATCATGGGGCCTTGAAGGTAATGCAGCAGATCTCTATTGGACTTCCCAAAGGAAAACTTGAGCAAGTGGACACATGCAAAGGTTGTACCTTGGGTAAGTATGCAAAATATTCCTTTCATGATCGAGACAGTCGAGCTGAAGCAATCTTGGAGCGAGTTCATACTGATGTGTGTGGACCATTCTCGACAGGTATTATGTGATTTTCATCGATGATTTTTCTCGTAAATGCTGGATCTATTTCATGCAGAAGAAGGATAAAACCTTCTCAAAGTCTTGTGAGTTCAATGCTTTGGTTGAGAAAGAATTAGGGAAGAAGATCAGGGCCTTAAGAAGTGACAATGGTGGAGAGTATGTCTCTTAGGAGTTTAAGGACTTCTGTGCAGCAGAAGGAATTACATGGGAGTTGATGGCACCTCATAACCCACAGCAGAATGGGGTGGCCGAGAGGAAGAACATAATGGTTATGGGGGCAGCTCAGGTGATGCTACATGACCAAGGCCTGCAACTTCACTTGTGGGCTGAGGCATGCAACACAACAGTCTATTTGCAGAATAGAAGTCCACATCGCATTCTTGGAATGAAGATACCAGAGGAAGCTTTCTCTGAGAAGAGACCAGATGTGGGTCACTTCAGGATCTTTGGCTCATCAGTTTATTGCCATGTGACCAAGGATTCCCAGAAGAAACTTGAGCCGATAGTAGAGTTGGGGATACTTGTGGAGTACACTAATACACCCCACAACTATCAAGTGTATTTTCCTACTAGTCGGAAGACAATGATTCGCAGAGATTTTAAGTTTGATGACCAAAAGGCCATGTGAGTTTCCCTTGAGAGGGAGCTCCAACTACAGGCTGTGGAGGAACTTTTGGTTCCTAAGGAGGAGAATCCTCAGATTGATGTGAAGTAGTCACATGCAGAGGTTCTAGGAGTGGAGACATCCACTCAAGCAGAGTCTTCTAGAGATGGGCAGAAGCACACGAGAGAAGCTAACAAATTGTTGTCAAATGCGAGAGAGAATGTGGGAGAACCATCTTCTCAGCGCAGACAGAGGAGGTCACCTGATAGGTACACTAGATACATGGCCCTTGTGGGGGAATGTGTTGAGAACGAACCATATTCCTTTGAGGAAGCAGTGCAGCAGCCGATTTGGATTGATGCTATGGTGGAGGAGTATGACTCCATAGTTCGAAACAGTTTTTGGGATGTAGTTCCAAGACCGGAGAACAAGTCAGTTGTGAGTTACCATTGGCTTTACAAGGTAAAGCATGTTGCTGATGGTAGTGTGGAGAAACATAAGGCAAGATTTGTTTCCCGTGGTTTCTCACAAGTCAAGGGGATTGACTATGATGAGACTTTTTCTCCTGTAGCAAGCTACTCATCTATTAGATCGATGTTGGCACTATCAGCACAAATGGGTTGGAAGATCCATCAGATGGATGTGAACACTGCATTCCTCAATGGAAAAAATGAGGAAGAGGTGTACATAGAGCAGTCGGAAGGTTTTGAGAGCTTCGATCGTGAGTTGCATGTGTGTCAACTCAAGAGAGCTTTGTATGGGATGAACCAAGCACCTCGTGCTTGGTACACTATGATCGATAACTACTTCACCGAGTTAGGCTTCACCAAGAGTGAAGTGGATGCGAACTTGTACCATATCATGGTGGAAGGTAAGCAATTGATCATTGTTCTTTATGTTGATGATATGATATTGATAGGTGATGATCAGTTGATCATGTCTTGCAAGGAGGACCTTGGAAGAGAGTTTGAGATGAAAGAGATGGGTCTCATGCACTACTTTCTAGGCATGGAAGTGTGGCAGAAGGACGGGGAAGTCTTTGTGTCTCAAGGCAAGTATGACAATGAGATACTCAAGAGATTCCACATGGAGAAGTGCAAGCCCATGTAGACTCCTCTAGCAGGTAACTGGAGGAAGGAAGATGCTACTTCAGGAGAAGTAGTAAAAGCTATTGTGTACAGGCAGCTTGTGGGTTCACCGATGTACTTAGTGAACACACAACCATAATTGTGCTATGTGGTGAACTAGCTAAGTCAAGCTGTGGTTCAGCCTACCAAGCTGTTTTGGAAGGTAGCTAAACATGTTTCGAGATACCTTAGAGGCACATCTCAATATGGATTATGGTACAGACGGTTAGAGGGAGTGAAGCTATAGGGCTTCATAGATGCAATTGGGCAGGAGAGAAAATCAGAAGGAATTTTCAACCTTGGTTTAGCTATAGTTTCTTCGTACAGTAGGAAACAGAGGTCAGTTGCACTCAACTCAGCAGAGGCTGAATGCATGGCTGCAAGTCAGGCAGCATGTGAGGCCATTTGGATGTAGAAAATTCTAGTTGGTTTGTCTGATCAGAGAGTGGATCCAATTGTGATCTGTTGTGATAATCAGAGTTGTATCAAACTCTTTGAGGATCTAGTATTTCATGACAGGTTCAAACATATCGACATTTGGTATCATCATCTCAGAGACTGTGTGGCGAGGAGGATCATGTTGTTGCAATATATTTCGACCAATGAGCAAGATGCTAACATTTTGACTAAGGCATTGTCAAAGTGTAAATTCGAGTTCCATAGAGACAAGATCGAGGTGGCAGATAATCCCTTTCTTGTTGAGAGGGAGTGTTGAAAATAGTAACAAGAAATGCTAAAAATAGAAATGCTATAAATAAGATTGCTATAGATAGCATTTGAGGATATATTCCAATTTTAATTTGTCCTTGAATTAAAATTCGAATTTAGTCTCACCAGCTATTTGAAAAATAATTAATTAATTCATCTTGAGTTAATTAGTTGGAGAAATTCAAACATGAAGTCTTTGTGAAGACATGCAACATTTATCCCTTTGATTGAGGAAGTTATCTCTTAATTAAGGAGATAAGGATGAGTTGTATTTGAGTTGTAATTAGTTAGCTCAATTAACTGAGTTAAGAACAGTTAAATTAGTTCCAAACAGTTTTAGGAACTAATTGTGAGTTCAGTCAGTTAATGCATGCGTGCATGCAACTAGTGTTCTCCAAATAACTAAATATTCTCTCATAAATAACTCTTGCATGTCAATTCAGACAAAGACCCAGTTGAGATTAAAGGCAGGGACAATGTACTATCAGTTGCAAGAATATTCCCATGAGGAAATATCTTTCATGCAGAAGGATTTTCATTCCTGAAGGATTGCATAGTTGCTACAGAGGCAAGAGCAGTATGTGTGATCAGTATCACACTAGGTAATAGCTGGAGCAGCAGGAAAACCTGCGCAAGGAAATAGGAGGCTTGGAGGAGAAAAGAGGAGGCATATGTGTTGTCTATCCTGTCTATGAGCAGCAGTGAGGGATTGTACTGAGAGCTGGATAGTTGTGAGAGCTAAAGCTTTGTGTAATCATGAGATATTTCCACTTGTATGATAATACAGATAGCGGGGTTTTTAGCTGAGGCTTTCCCCAGAGTATTCTTCTGTGTTTCATGTGTGATTGTTTCTTCTTCTTTGTTATATGTGTTCTACTTGATCTTGCTCAAATTGATTAAGCTTCCGCAAGTTCGATAGAAGAAGTAGATTAAGCATTTTTCTTTAGTACATTGCATAATCAGATTAATCTATAGTGAGAATTTCTACACTATGGCCCATTGATGTGGCCATACCATTTGCAACTGTCAGGCCAGGGTAAATCCAGAATAAATGAGCGAGAGAAAACTGATACATATTATTCATTAGCTAACTATATTTATATACATAAATACAGGCGGATCAGTTCATCTTCTGGATGACTGTCCAGTTCACCCATCCATTTCGGATTAGGTGTCAACATTCCCCCCCTTAATCTGAAGGGATGTTGGTGAGTCCAAGCATCGTTCTGAATCTTTCAAGCTTTTCTCTTCCAAGCGCTTTGGTGAAGATGTCTGCAACTTGCTCATTTGTGGAACAACGGCGGAGATGGATTGTTTTGGCCTCAACATGATGT
>APFE030351964.1:6709-26266 GCA_000404065.3 Pinus taeda
TTCTAATGAATGGAACATAGAGAGATATGGGTCATAATCGTTATGAACATAGTCATATTTATGATGAATGAAAATGCTGGTCATTGAGTTGTAACATAAATGTTGGATGATGAGCAACAATATATATACATTGGGGTGATTCAAGTTACATGATGTATATATATATGGACAGTGATATACGGTATATGAAGACTCATATATTCTGACCTATGCTCATATACGCAGGCAAATTGGCGTACAACATATATACATGGCAAGGTATATATATATGCAGGTTATGGCAATAAATATCCATGCAGGCAGAAGGGCGTATTATCATAAGGACACAACTATGATTTAATGTGCATGGATAGCACAATGATACATGGACCATGGACAACACCATGATGAGTGCAATCATAAGCATGGGCAGCGTGAAGCAGGATGACTATCATGATTAGTGCAGCGTGGTGCAGTACACTGTAAGGTACAACAAATGGATGAGATGCAGAATGATGATAGGTGAAGGAGTCACCTTGAGTATCAGTTGAAGCAAAATGTCTTCAACTGATCTCATCGTTATAGGAGACGATCTATGCTTAGAATCTAGATAAGTCAAAGTGTTGACTTCTATTGTAAATGTACTCTCTCTCTCTCTCTCTCTGCTGAACTTTGAAGATAAAAGAAGATTTGATCAAAGGGTTTCCCCAAACATTGTGGGGTTTGTCCCTGGCTTGCGCCATATCTTGTGTCCTCTTGCCTTGGCTTGTCTTCTGCGATTTATAGTTATGTTCTATATGCAGTTTATCTTAATGCTGATGTGATTTCCAACTATGAAAATTTAAATAAATTGCTCTAGCATAGAACATACCTAAAATTAACAAACCAGCATGGAGGAGTTTTTCAACTTCCGCCTTGATGGCAATGACTTTCTTGGGGTGCACCTGCCTTAGCCGCTGTCGTACCGGTTTGACATCTGGATACATCTTAATTTCGTGTTCAACTGTGCTCGAGTCGATACCTGGCATTTCATCATATGACCAAGGAAAGACATCTCTAAACTCGCGAAAGAGAGTGCTATATATTTCCAGTTCTGAAGAAGAACAAGATTTGCCAACATGAATATTCTCTACAACATCTGTTTTGGTTGAGATATTTATGGCAGTAGTCTCTTCGATATTGGATAGGTTTCTCTCGCAATCCACGGTATTTATAGTATTCGTTAGAAATTCAAATACTGAAGGATGGTGTAGGTCGCTAGAATTATCTTCTTTCCAGGTAATCTTCCCATGCTGCCCCATCAATCATCATCGAGTGAATGATTCCTTCATCTGTAGAGTGTACTTGCGACCAAGGATTTGAAGGGGTGCCATATTCCTTAGACCTATCTATCCAAACGCTCGATGAGCATTGATGCGGGTTTGCCTCCCATGTTGTAAACATTGATTGCTATAATATTTTCAGTGGGGTTAGAGGCAAAACTTGCGAATGATCCACTTTAACATCGTTTTCTGACATCTTTTGAATGGAATATATCATATTGCAGGTTCCTACATTAGCCACTTCCGCCAAATTTGTAGGAGGTGGTAGGGTAAAAGTTCCCTAACGTAGGTCTTTTAGTAGGCCTACTCTGATATTGTGAAGCGTGCTAGGGCTTCCATTGATCATCGGAATACTTCCCGTAACTTGCGAACTGTTGGGGAGAAAATTTTGTTGGTCGATGATTGTAATTCCTCCTTGGGAAGGAAATGCAATTTTCCTAAAGTAGGTTGACACAACCACTGCCATGGCATAAATCTAGGGTCTTCCCAGTAGGATGTTGTAATCAAGATTTCCTTCGATGACTTCAACATCGATTTCTACTGTTTTGCCCCCAGTTCGACTTGCAAGTTACTTAGTATCCCATACGGGGTGTATGTTCATCCATCAAATGCTTTCAATGTCGTTGATGATCGCGACAAGGATGGAGACCCTAGAGTTCTCCAACAACTCATCGACATGATACATGTGGATGCCCCCTCATCAATAATTGTTCTATGAATAGTTTTGTTGAGGGCTTTCACTTGAATGAGGAAATCTAGTTGAGCTGGTAACTCAGGGTCGTATCCTTTGTGATTAAAAGATACAAGATTGGAATCCATTGGGTCAATCCCACCTATTGCTGATAATAAAGCCTGCTTTTGGGAGGGGCAATTTTGCAGTACCTCAAGGGTCGACATCGCGGATGGCGATTGAGCTAAATCCTCCACTATATTATAGTGTTGTGCTACTTGGGCATGAGGATTAAAGGTCGATTTGTGTACTACTCCCTTTGGCGGTTTTATTGTTAATTCAGGAATGATGGGTGGCACAACTTTGGTTGAAGTCGTTGTTGAACTACTAGGTTTATCATTATCCTTGTTGTTCAACATCTGTGGATTCCCGTAATCTTTACTCCTTGTCGTTATTAGAGCATCATTCAGTTGTTTTGAAACTGACAACATTAACACTTGGGACGGGGAAGCATTTTCACTAGCAACCAGATTTGTTCCCGGGTTTGGAAACGGATCTGTCAATACAGCCGAGGTTTTCGAACTTTTGAAAGATTTTCTAAGTTCTTCTTTATATGGACAATCTCTGGTCCAGTGATCCTCGTCACATATATGACATGGAGTTTTTGGTTTCCCATTTCCAGAAGGGTTCGCAAAAGATTTTCTAGGAGACGAGTCCTCCTGGTTTTTCTTCTTCCCTTGTTTTTTCTTCTTGCCTCTTAGTTGCTTGGGTTCTTTGCCTTTGTCTGTTGACATGGCATTTACTACCAAGGTTGGAAATTCCTCATTTGCATTTTGACTCGAAACTGTGCGAGTCTTTTTTGATGTAGCCTTTGCGGTTTTAGTGCTTGTCGTACCTATCACACCATCGCCAGCATGAGAATCTTTGTTTGATTTAGGAGGCGAAGGAACGGAAAATTCTGGTCTAGGAGCGTTAGGGATTTTATCGTAGAGCGTGCCAGACTGAGTATAGATCAGGTCTAGATATTGTGCACGAGCAATAACTTGCTCTTCAGTGACAACTCCTCCCTTTGTCACATCTTCTGTAATAGCGGGTAACAACGACTTAATAAACCATTCAGCCAATAGCTGATCAAGAACATATGTTTTTACCATTCTACGACGACATCGCCACTCATTAATATGATCGGATATATGAGTGGCTATCGTTTGTTTGAAATTGGTAAGCAGCTCAGTTCCTGTTTCGTACCTGATAGGTAACTGAAAATGGCTTTAAAAGGTTGTGGCTAGGGTACTGAAGTTATCAAACGAAGCTCTAGGCAGTTCGATATACCACTTTGCTGCTGGACCAGTTAACGTGTGCTGAAAGAGGCGAAGCCGAATCGAATCATCATTGAGAGTGTTTGATGAACACTATAGATGAAAGGTCATCACATGATTCGATGGGTCTTCGCCCGGATTTCCATTAAATTTAGGAATATCCGACGGAATTTTATGCGGAATCACTAGCCACCAAGGGGCGTAGGCAATTGGATCATTCATTAGTTGACTTAGATCCGGTAACTCTAAAGTTGCCACGAAAGGCAACTGTTGATTCAGGCTTGGTTGAGCATACCCAGGATAAGACAGAATCATTTGAGCAGTTGGTCTTTGCATACCAGCATAATGCATTTGATGTTGGTAACTTTGGTAAGGTTGATGGGCATAACCATTATGATATGGTTGATACGGCTGCCCATTACCTGCAAAGACTTGTTGCTCATATCCTTGGTAAGCCTGCTGGAATTGCGGTTGTTGGTATTGCACTAGCCATGGTTGTGAGAAGCCATGGGCTGTTGTCCAGTACTAACTGTTTGACCAAGATGGGGGTTGGCATTCCCCGTTTGAACTTGTGCCATTCCACTAGTTGGTGATTGCGGTTGTGTCGTAGGTACAAGATATTGTTACATTACAACCTGCGAAACTTGAGGTTGGCATACAACTGGTAACGCTTGTACTTGCGATACTGCCACAATAGCCAGCGTAGTGGATATATTTGTCATAGGTAAACTTTGTTGCATTGAGCATACAACTCTTGGTTGTTGAGGCAGGATTGACACCTAACCGCTAGTTGTGGTTCCAACATAACCCAAATTTTGTTGTGAACTCACGTATGGTTGTCCTTCCGAGGAAGGCAATGAAAGGGTATAAGGTCCTCCATACGACGGTAATCCAGTACTCAAAGGAATGATTTGCCTTTGGGGACCAGTTTTCCCAAATTGACCTTGTGAAGGATCAATTTGTTGAGACTCAACGTAAGAGATTCCAGATATAATTCCGGACGAACAAACGGGAACAATGCATACTGTTGAAATAGCCCCTAGATGGACTCCATCCAGCGATTGAGAGTTGGTTGGGATAGATGGCACACCGTCGAACATTGTCGGAGTAGCAGAAGGAGCTTCTGCTGCCGTTGTGTCGGGTAACACAGTCCTTGATGTCAACGGTTGTTCAGACATATTAAGCCTATCCAAAATATTCCTTAGCGATTCTTCAGGAACTTCCGATGGTATGTGAATATCTTTTGATGAAGAAGGATACAGCGTGATCCTAGCTCCAAGTTGCGTTGGAGTGTTAGATGGAGGATCTTCCACAATCTCTTCTATGGCAATCAATCCAGGAGGAAGAGGCAGACCATCAGGTCCGTAGAATATTTCTGGTGCCGAAGAAGATATAAGTTCTGCAGAAACAGACGGTTGGGGAGTAACACCTTCCGAATTAGCTGTAGATGGAGCCGGTTCAGGAATAGAAGTGTTTGCCGTCACACTAGGATCAGTTGCAATGTCCTTTTGTTGTTGTGGAATTTCTTCTGTAGAGGCAGGGGTACTAGAAATGTTCAGAGTAACTGGAGTCTCTGAGGATGTTGGAGTGCTTGCTCCAACCAACCTAGGGGACTTTGATCTGGTCAAACGAGCTCGTTTCGTCTGGAATGGTTTCGCTTCCAGAGTCAACGATGGTTGACTCGTAAGTCTCCGTGAACGACGGGGTTTTGATTGACTTTCTTCCACAATTGCGGATTACTTGATCAACTCAAAATAAAAGGGAAAAATGTTTTTTTGAATTAAATGAATTTTAGATGCTTTGACAAAACTTGTTTTTTCAATTTTAAAGAGTCGAGAAAAATTAAAAGATGACTCTAGTCGCCTTCGATTTTTATTGAGCCTGAAGTGACAAGTGCTTAGAGGACCTTTTCTTTTAAGGAGTCTGAAAATGAGCAAAATGGACTTGTCTGGAGATCTAGGCAGAGGGGATAACCAAACCAATCGCAAAACTGTAGAATAATTTTTACAGTACGACAGTCAATCTTTCCGAATGCTATGTTCACTGCATTGCGATCGATAGGGCGGCAGACACAGCTTCCTAAGGATAAAGGATGCAGCCTATTGTGGTCTCCCAAAATATACTCGATGGTACATGGGAGCATAAGTTCGTACTGGCACTTTCCGTCTCAGAGTGGAGGAATCACCCAACCAACAATGAAAACAACAGTTACCAGGTTTTACGAAGCTAGAATACGTCTCTAGCCTAGACCTCTAGATGTTGTGCGTTAGGTTCCAAAGCGTTGTTAGATTCATTAAATTTATTTTAAGTTGATCTTACTTAAAAATTTTCCTTTCAGGTTCACCACGTGATGTGTATACAATTCCTAAAATGCAGTCTAAGATGATAAACAAACGTTTAATCTTCTTTTGACAATGAAAATCCTAGCTACTAAGGAAATAAAGTTAAGATCTTTCAGCAAAGAGCACAGAGTACACGTTAAATGCACTGTCCTAAATCAAACCAAGCAGTCAAAATGCAAATGCACATGCATGTATTTGTTTTCAGCCCTCTTAATGTATGAATGATGATAAGAAAGCTAAGTGCAAATCTGAATTATTTTCAAAGAGACAATACTCAAAAAATTTCTTTTCAAAATGAAGTGAAGGTAAGAGAGACACTTTGCGATTTCGAAATGAAAATTGCTTTTCGACACTTTAAAAACTATTAATTCAAATCATATGCAATAGTCACTGTATAATCAACTATCAAGAACAATGGGATTGTATTCTAAAACTGAAAACGACAGCTACGACACTTTCAGATCAAGAAACGACAGTTTGACTATGCTACTTTTTTGCAAAAGAGAACAGAAAATGGCGCACAATACATAAAAACAATTACAGTTCTTTGCACTATGGAGGTGGAATAATGTAAGAGAAGGGGGTTTTTACAGAAATACACTGACCACAGACAACAAAACTCCTAAATAGGACTGAAAACAGTGAGGAAAAAACCAAAGTCTGAAGGTAAAGTTAACCTTCCATGACCATCGCACCTGTCACATAGTGAATTCAGTATGCAGCGCACCTACTGCACTCGGGAAGTGCGATGCATACAGACTGCCTTGAAGGCAGGGTGGGATGGTACCAGTGCGAGACTTTGAACGAGTTTTTACTCACAATTTGCAATTTAGTTTAGGGATTTAGGCCGAGTAAGTGATGTTCAGTATATGTAAATCACAGGGGTAGATCTAAGGAGGTTACTAGAGCCACCACTTAGGGCAATTAGACTGTTTGCATATCGATTGTTTAATTCATAAACAAAACCCGGAGATAGATTGAAGCAACATTGATCTACTTTGCATTTGTATAACAAATGCAGTTTGAAGGCTAGCTGGCTTGGCTTCAGGCTCTGTCTGTAAGTTTATAAAAGAAACAAAGATAGGCTAACAAACAATCTAGTCGCTCCCAGCGGAGTCGCCATTTAGTTACCGGGAATAGTGTCCACTCGGATGCTGCTATTCCCACTAAGACTGGTAGCTATCTTAGAACAAACAAGTAAATTCTACTTTCGTTTTCCTTTATGAAAATAGATAAGAGTGGAACCAAGGAGACCAACCTTAGTCTTGCGTTTGATTTCCTCGTTTAATTCCTCTCTTTCCTGATAGAGCTTTGCTACTTCTTCTTCGTCTGCCTAGCTTCAAAGAGCACCTGTGGAATCACAACAACATACTACTATCGAAGAACAAAGATCTATTTTCATAAATAACACAGGACCAGATGTGTGTTAACCATACAAATCCATATATAAGTAAACATACAAGAATATGGAGGAAAACTTGAATAGCTTTATTAAGATGAAAAGTAGCAAGAGGATTACAACCATATGTTCTGACCCAGCATCATCCTCCAACAAGAAAGCCCTTCTTCACCTCAAGTAAAGCTTAGATCACCCAACACTACACCAGAAAACCAACAACACTTCTCTATAAGATATAAAATTCCAGCCTCTAGATCTCTGTGATGAGGGATCCATATATAGATGATTGTAGGGAGGTGAGTCATCTTGTGGGGTCTTGATTAGTGTCCTCTCTCTGATAGTTCCTGCTTTGACTTGGAATGATGATCTCTTACTCTTCCCTAGTCGAAAACAGAGAGGCAAGTGTTAGAGGGGAAGCTTCTGGAAGATTCCATGATCTTCCACGTCGCATTTTGTCCCTGCCATTTGTCCATTCCCGACCATCACACCCTACAAAGGAGCCATTTAGTATGCATTGCACCCTGTACACTAGGAAGGTGATATGCATCACACCCTCTGCATTGGGTTTTCAATATGGTCTAGTTTTGACCATTTATGAGCAGTTTTTAGTGGAAAACTTCTAGGAGATGATGTAATCAGCTGACCTTATTCCTTTAGGCAGTGAAGCAACACTTTTAGGGAATTAGGAGCCCTCATTTTATGGACATTTATGATTGGGGTTGATGTTCCCAAAAATGTCTATAACAGGCTTGCTATTAGTCCATCGACAACCAATCTATCCTCGAGAAGATACTCTTACCATATGACTATAGCGCACTCTCTTAGCTCCTCTTAGTCGTACCATGTACCTACACGGTCCATCAGCGCTCGATGAGCAACTCCTACCTCTATCAATGCTCTAAGTCCATCTCACCACAAAATCTTGCTTATCTAGTATTCTCTCTAGTTGTTCCTTTGTACATCAAGGCCATAACACATCAAGATCCATGTCAAGGTTTTCACATCTATTCCTGTGAACAAATCCCAATCTACCCACTACTACTCCTTAGTTACTCAGGGACTTCAACCCACTATGGTCTTCATGTGTTGCACTGATGAAGACCAACATAGGGCTCAAAGGGATGCTACCTATCACTGCAAGACTTTCATATCCCACAACGAACATGGGTTAGGAGGACTTCCCATCATCTGCTATAGAAGTCATTCTCCACACACAAGTCTCGAGCTCCATAAACTTCTCCTAGTTTATGAGACAATTCAGCTCAATAATTGCCTCTCTCGTAACTACCTTTGTACATATAGGTGTTGCTCACAAAGATACAACTTGGACACTATCATGCTATCCTCTAGCAGACCATAGGTTCCCACTCACATCCACACTTGCTCTTCTCTCACACTGCCCACCAACAGTCCATGAGAGACCAAGTCCACGTTGTAGCATCTACACCTAGTTAGGGCATCCCCACACTTAGGAGACCCTTACACATGGCTTCCCATAGACTCCACCAATCTGCCCTTTTCTCTACAATAGAGGATCTATTACACAAATTTGGGCACCAACAACTTGTCCTCTCCTAGGACAAAATCAATCCATCATACAAGAGTCCATCTGCAACTCCTTCTTCTCTTGTCCTCTTGCCTCTCTCTTGATGTGCCTGATTTCACCTTGGCTACTTGGTAGGCCTCCTAAAAATCCACATGGGCTCCTCCAAATAACTCCTAAGATCTCCTAGAAGTGTCAATCAAACTTTTCTTTAATACACACCTCTAGGGTTGGTGTGATTTTGTTGTAGGTTGTTTCTTCTTGTTAGGGTTAACTATAGATCCTGTCAACCCTGTTCCATGCTCCAAAAAGCCTTCCTACAGCCGTGGAATCCCTCCAATAGGCTTCACTTTCCTTTGTTGTTCCTAATGGAAAGTTTGCAATTGATTTCTAAAGTTTTTGGCCCTCTCCTCAAGCTGCTACAGACTCGTCCTAGGAATACCAAGCTACAGGTGCCTGTGGTTCTATTGAATGTTTGTCTAGACTTTACACACCATGAAAACTACCCAGAATTCATTCAATATGTACATGGAGAACTCGACTCCTTTAACAATGATTCTGCCCTCAAATCCATGAAAAAATCAAACCTCAAGTCTCGGCTTGGTGAGGGCACAAGGTTTACATTAACTCACATTTTCTCCACCCTATAGGTCTCCTCTCCTTATATTCTTACTAGAGATTACTGTGGCCTATTTTAGGGAGCTTAGTGTTGGAAATACTAAGAGGGGGGTGAATCAATATTTCTTTTCAATTGTTACTTTTTCCAGTTAGATCACTTATATTTAGAACACAAAAATGAACAATAGAAGTAAACGCTTTTATTAATATAATCTTTATAATGAATCAAGTACAATATGGTTAGGGCTCCAACCTGGGATGTGCTAAGCACCTACTTGGAATTTTGTGAGGCTACAACCTCTAGGGCACCAACCCTCTCTTGTCAAGGCACCAACCTTGGATTTAGGAGCACCAACTCCAAGGACACCAATCTTTCCAATTATGAGGCACCAACCCCAAGGGCTCCGACCCTGTCTTGTTAAGGCACCAACCTTGGATTTAGGAGCACTAACTCCAAGAATTCCCCAAACAAAAATTTAAAGTTTGCTTTTAACCATGCTCAAGTGTGGGCAACAATGCCTTAAAGATACTCCACTTCAGTGCTTCCAAATAGACTCCAAATATCGATATCCAAGTTTTTATGCTTCTACAATCTGAATTTTGTTGTTCCACAATTAGAATTAAGAGGTCTTCATAGTCCAAATCAAGAGAAAATTCCACGGAAATTTTTTTCTCGCTATCTCTCTTCAAATTCGAGTTCCTTTGTATCTCTATGCTTCTTCTTAAGTCATTGCCATCCAATATTTCAACATCATTACATTCTAATGAAATGGTGAGAGGTTGTGCCTTAATGTTACTGTTTTTCTAAGTGATCAGCATCAACCTGAGCTATATTTGACTGCACGGAATTCTTATTTCTATAGTCCTTTTTAATGAATCCATCGAGTTGACAATATTACTGCAATCAGAGGTTTTACACGTCATCCCTTTGAAACTTGCAATTCAATGGATACAATATTACATTAAGTTATGTCATAGTGGTGTAGTCGGGTCTGCAATAATATCACAATCACAATTTTTGATGTGACATCCCTTTATGAATTGTGATATGAAAGTTCCAATAGGTGGATGCGATATTTTATTAGGGCTGTTACCATAAATTGTTCTTGTCCATATATTATATCATAATCAAAGTTTTAATGTGACAAGCTTTCATAACTTGTGAAGATTTCGATACAGTGGATGTGATATTAATTATGGCATGTTAGAATGGGACCATCAGGTCCGCAAGTCATATCGCAATCAGGGATTTCAATGTAGCAACAAGGCTTCAAGACTCGTGATGCAGTGGATGCTATATTTCAATAGAGGCATATCGTAATAGAATCATCAGGTCCATAAAGCTACTCTGATTTCACTGTTTTGTTCCTTTAGCACTTACTCTTGGGTATACGTGATAAGTGTAGTTTTTCTTCCCTTTAGCACTTACCTTTGGTCATATGGGATATGCTCCGATAAACTACTTCTCTTGCTTTCGATATGCTTCTCTTGCTTCGATAAGTCTTCCTTTGACTTTCGATATCTCTTCTTTGATAGCTCCTATTCTTGGCTTCTGATGTCTTCCTTGATGGCTTTCGTACTTGGCTTCTTGCTCTTATTACTGCATGGACCTACTTCTCCTTGGCTTCACATCATCATTTAGTATCACAGAATATTGCCATTTTGACACCAATGACAATCTAGATCAACACCTAGTAGCCTACTCAGCCTCCCTAAACAAGCCTTCTATCCACCTACACTTGCAACACAACACTTCAGCCTGCAACATAGAAAATACCTAGAAATTTTATGTGCAAGACACCTTTCACCTACTCGGCCTAGTCTCAATTAGACCCTCTCTCCCTCACTGGATGCATCTACCCAAGCAGTTTTTAACTTACGACTTTGAATTTTGTGCCACTTTTTCATGCCCAAGGCTTAGGTCACTGCCCATAACTCCGTGACACTTCCAGAAATGAAATATAACATCAGAATAATGATACACATGTAATTAATTGAACAAGGACTTGATGAGACCCCTACTAGCCATGACATGCATTTCATCAAACATGTCACAAATATAGATTTTACATGTTTAAACAACATATCTAAGCATAGGGGTCACATACTTATTTGAGACTCTATTAGGAAACTGGCTCACAAAAGGATAGAAAAGATAGGTCAATGCCTTAGAATTCAGCCTCTTCAAGGGGGCAACCTCCTTTACATTAGATTTACTGTTGTTTATATTTCAATGTTGAAAGTAGTATCATTGTGAGTCTTTCCTTGGTAGTCTCAAATAGTTTAAGACTCTATACCAAACACCAAGGTTGTGGAAAAACAAATGGAATTCCATGGGGTGAAGGCCAAGCATAAGCGGCCAACATATTCACTATAAGTTGTAATCACCATGGTTATCATCACTAAATTTATCATAAAAGTGAAGTGACATGACTCAAGCATAGTGGAGGTAAGAAATTTAAGTAAAATTTACATTCCATCCTACTTGAGATGAGTGACAGAGAAACATAAATTGCATAGATATATATGAAAGAAACTATCCAATTTCATGGAGTGCTAAAAATTGTTTTTTCAAAAAGAAATTCTAAACTTAACTTTATTTCTTTAAAAGGGTTATTCAAAGGGTAAGGAAAAAATTTGAATGCCACTAAAACCTATTATCCACACATAGATAGGTAGGAAATAATATCTAATAATATAGTTGAAGAAGTACTCAAAATGTGTGTGAGTGTGATGGACAAGCCATTCATGATGAATGATTATATACATAGTTGGATTTTCCTACAACAATGGTTATTTGAGTTGCCATAAAAAATGACACTATTTAAACCAATATATCATAGGGAGTGTAGTTCTCACATCATAATTAGTATAATGTATCACAAAGGTGGTCCTTGGGTTTGATATGTTGAGGGATATGGAAGAGAAAATGATTAAAATTAAACATAATTTGAATATTTGAGCAAAATAGGACTGGTTGTTTTTTTATCTTGCATTGACTACATCTATGCATGTGAAAACTGAGTCTTTGTGATAGATTTGGTGCATATCATATATCATATTTTAAGGAGGTTCCAACAACAAATAAATTAGGGTGGTAACAATCTAATGCATCTGCTACTTCCTATTGAAATTATGATAGATGATAGAATTTCTTATCATGGTAATTACTTGTGACTGATATGTATTCTTTTCTTAGCTTTTACTTGTTTATTTATGTCATTAAGAAATTACATAATAACAAAACATATAGAAAATAATTCACAAGAGATAGGAGACACTAGAAATTGGGCTCTAAGCCAAGGAAAAAATACACAAGGGGGAAATCCAAAAAATCCTTCTCTTGTAGAATTAGATCAAAACGGAATATCTAAGACCAAGACTGGGACTCAAAACTACCACCAAAATGTCAAGTCCAACTCTCCTCCAAGTCACCTCTAATTTTTTTCTACTCTAATCAAAGTCAATAATGGTCAAATTGCGTCTTCGTGCAATTTGAGCCTTGTCTTGAAATTTTGGCCTTGAAATTAAAGGTTGTCACAAAAAAAAATTGGTTTACTCCATCTTGCAAATAGTTTCCTTCTTCTTCGTTCTTTTCTACCCTAATTAGTTGTAGAAGATATATATGATGATCATGACTATGTGTCCTTCAAAGTGATCAAATTGTCCTTGATATATATATATTTCTCCATGAATTTGACGTGATAAAAAAATGAAATTATTTTCTTTACAAAGGACCAAATGGGACTTGACACAGATACATGCTTTCACATAAATAAAATAATAATTAATATGACAAAAAATATGTTTTATTATGTTATAAAGACCGACATTAGTTACATTTTTCAACGCTCCCTCTTAAGTAGAGAGGTGTTCATAATGGCACAATTGTATACTCTCAATTTGAAATATTAATATAAGAAAGGGTTCAGATTGATAAGAATCAATGATGATTTAAATCATCATAGCCAACATGTCAGAAATAGAAAGCCTTTACTAACAAACTTTATGTCTCCATCATATCATACAACAATGATGGAGGCATAAGTTTGGACACCATTGCCTCTCAGATATTGGAAAATGTAATTAGTTTCAATATTCATAATTGTCATTGTACTCATGTTAATATGTATATCTTATGTTACAAGAAAAAGAAGAATGAAATTTTTTTTTTAAGCATGGGTTTCATGCTTCATCCTATTTGTCATCTAGGTCAAGTATGCATTTCATGCTCCTATGGTTGTCATGTGAAAATAATACTTTTCTTGAGTCAAAAAAGTCTTTATAATTTGTATAATACCCTATTGGGAAAATTGTAACATGTAAAAAATATTATTTTTAGTCTAGAAAGTCTTTATGAGCCTCCAAGCACAAGTCATCCTTACCAACAAGAAGTTGGACCCATAAGGGGTATTCAACCTCATGGAAATACTATATAAAGAAGTAGCTTTAACCTCCTTAATACACAATTCGAATTCCATAAGAAACAAGTTCGATATATAGTGAAAAGATAAGGAAATAGAGAGAAAAAATAAAGAATTCAAGGAGCAAGATCTAGCAGAAGAGGAAGACCAAAAATGAGTTTTATTTTTGTTCACACAAGTGAGAATCTAGTGGTTATGGGCTAATTGCATGAAAAAAGTTGAAGACCAGGTTATAGATCCCAATCTTCCAGTTTCCAATAAAGGAACCCACCCCAAGTGCAGTCCTTCAAAGATAATCTCATCTAGCAGCAGAGAGGTTTGCAAGGGGACCTTGCTCTCGTCAAGTCTTTTGGCACCTTCATCTTGCCCTTGTGCAGAGGGACATACTCAAGAAACTTAGTGATAGGGTTAGCACCCTAGACTTCAACTTCCTCCACTTCTACCCCCAAGTCCTCATCATCCATCGAGATGTCTTCAATTTCTTCCTCCTTTAGCTCTAGGTTAATGGCCTCACCCTTTTCCGATGTGGTGGGCTTGTCCTTGGGTGGGTTCCTTCTCGGCGAGGCATGCACTGGTATTGTAGGCTACTTTCCCTTTTTATCTTTCGCAGGCTCCTTGGTTGGGGTTAGTTTTAGCCTAGGTGTTCGTGGTGATTTGGGAACTTTAGCTAATACTTCTCCAACTTTTGGGATAGCTCCCTATGCCTCCCCAACAACCTCCACCTCAGCCCCCTCAGTTATCACTGCTTTGACATCCATAACTTCTACAAGTGTTGACATAACATTATTCAATGGTTCTCGTGTTGCCTCTATTAGTGCCTAAATCTACCTTAGGCTAGGAAAGGTAGGATCTAGGGTAACATCAAACCATGCTTAACCTGGTAGCTAGCCCTACCAGGTTGGGAGAGGGCTCTCTCCTTGTCAATCTTAGCAAAATATGATCAATGAGGCTTGAGATGACCTGAACGAAGAATGATTTTAGGCTAGGCATGTGTGTAAAATGGTTTTATTGAGTTTGATGATGTTTGTTGGCTCAAATGGAAAGATAGATTATGGGTATGGGGAATAAGGCTCAGTTTTGCAGAAATCTCGATGGGGCAAGGTAGGAAATTGATTTGATACTTCAGATTTGAATGAAATGAAGAGCTTTAGACAGATTAGGAGTTGAAGAGGGAAAGAAAACCTTAGGGATCCTCTTCAATAGCTTAAAACATAGATAAATAAGCAAACCCTAGGTAGACCACTGCAATTTCAATGGATTTTACCTTTATCATTGTTTGTTTTAGTTAAGATGAAATAAGAGAGAGAATGGCATACATAAAACACAAGTAAACTTACATTTGCAGAAGGAAAGACAATATAAAAGCACGAAGCCACATGAATCCCATAGAGTGCTGCAAATCCTGGTCTATTCCTTAGCCAAAACCACTGAAAAATGTATACAATGAAGCTCCAAGCTTTCTCAAAATTCAAACCATGCTAATGACTAAAAAAAAACAAGATATAGACAAAACATAACTCATACTACCCTCTAGGGGTTGAGCTCATAAGTTTAGGAGTTGTTCCAACTAATTCTAAACTGAGAACTAAAAATTAGGCAGTGAAACAGCTTGCCTCTAGAAACTAGGGAACTGATTCATTTAGTTGCAAACTACTTTTTGATAGATGAATCTACCTCCATGAGTGAAAGTTTGAAAAAATTACATCAATATCTATCAATTTACATTAAATTACATCATAAGTTTGACATTAAGAAGAAGAAAAGTAAAACTGTCAAGAAACTGGGCAAAATTATGATGTAATTTAATCAAACTGGGCAAACTTTCTCCAATGCGCTGCGTTGATTTCCCTATGCATAGTGCTTGTTTTCACCCACTCTTGGAGGCCTTCCCCGTGTCCACATTTTCTCCAAGTGTTCTTGTTGAAATGGTATCCCTGTTTGCTTTCCAAAAAAAGCTGAATTTTTGAATTTGGCCTCCATTTTCCCCTCCAAAACTGAGTTCTCCCAACATTGCTTCTTGTGTGTCAAAATAGGGGTAGTAAGGTTATTTTTTGGGTGTTTTTGACCTTTTTTGAGGGCTCAAAACCTGTCAAAATTTCTTGGCCATTGGTGAGCATGCATATTTCTTCATGAAAAATCCAAAAATGCTGAGTTTTTCTCATTTGGAGGCCTCCATTAAAAGCGAGCGTCAGGTGGCGTGGCGCATAGGGCAGAAAATTCTGTGTTTTAGACCAAAAAATCAAAAAATGCAAAAAGTGCCCCAAATTTTTTGAAATTTGGGCTAATTGATCTCCATCAAGTGTTGTGTTGGGCCAAGGGAGCCTCAGCCAATATCTAGAGTCTATCTTGCTCCTTTTGCATCCTCAATGCCCTCTTCAACTTGGCCTTCAAGTTCGTGATTCTAGCCTTGCACACTTTGTTTCTTGCCAAGTAATGGTAGGCCATGTGCCTCTACATTGTTTTCTCATAGATGGGCTTCTCTAAAAACTTTTCCAAGTGGATATTAGCTCTCTCAAGCCAAGACTCACGATCAGCATTGATTTCTTGTTCAAGTGATGTGAGCTTCACCTTCCTCCTTTTGGCAGCTTGTCGGTTTTCTCGTATGTTTTGAAGCTCCATAATCGTTTGCTGATTCTCAAGTTGCTTCTTTCTTTGCTCCAGGTACTTTATTATCCACTTAGCTCTTTCTAAGCTGAGGGACAAAGAATTGATGTCCTCCTGTTGCTCTTGGATGACCTCCTTGAGCTTTAAGCTTTGTGGGCCCAAATCAGTGTCATCATCCTGAATGAGAATGAAATCGGTCTCATGCTCACCTGAAGGCCCCTCATCTTGTAATGGTCTCTTTCCCTTGTCCTGAACTTGTTGTGCTGATGAAGGAAGTGAGACCGCTTCCACCTTGGGTGGAGATAGTACTCACTTTGCTTCTGCAAACAACCCTCTAGTGCCTTTTTGATAGGTGACAAATACCTGCATACTAGTGGTCTGTGTCTCATGACCCTCTTGCTGATGTGAAGGGCCACCTGTCTCATGAAAAGCTTCTCAAGGTACCTGAGGAGTCATGAAGAACTAATGAGAAATGAAATCCTCCCATGAGATGCCCTGCAAACCAAGCTGATGCATGACCACAATTTTGATGAGTGAAAAATGATATATACTGTTAAACTGCTGCTAAGGAGTCTTCTGTTGTACTAGGGTGGTCATCTTCTCAAAATTTTGGCACATGAAGTAGGGGAAATTCATCATTCTCACCCTGGTAAAGTGCATCAACAATATGATATGATAGGCATATAGGCGACAAAACCGACCCTCACAGCTGAAATACTTCATGATGAGTTTCATCAAGGGAGCATATGAGTTTTTCAAGTACCGAAAGGGAAAAACTCTACTGAGTTGTCTCAAATAACTGGGCTTGATGTATGGCTCATAATGTTCCTTGTCAATTTTCTGCCTTTTATTCCACCGCTCTCTAACATTAGGAATGTCGGTTGCTAGAGAAATAGACTTTGGTGTTAAGGTGAATGTCACACTAGATAGAGTGGTTTGGCCGTTATGTAGATGAAGCACAAACAACCTGGCCAACTCATGATGATATTGGACTCTAGCAACCATCTCATAGAACTGATAACATGATTGGTGTTGGAAGCATGTGATAGCAAGAGGGCTTGCCTACAGCTTGGCAAGTGAAGTAGGCTCCTCTCGTATATGTTTGCCACCCTTGTGAGGTCTCCTTGGTGCATGGATTTCTGTACGAGAGTCACTATGTGTCTCTTCATCTTGATCATATGAAGGACCAGACTCCATGTTTGCTAATGTGTGAGTTTTCTTCATGAGTATGAAGATTTTTATGGTTTTTTTAGTTTTTAGCCACCAAGGGTAAGAATATATGAGGAACTGTGGAGGGAGAGGGTATGAGGGGTTTTAGGACTATTATGACAAGTTGTTTGGGAAATTTGGGGCTGGGGAATAGTATGTAAGCTTGCGGACAAAAATTAGGGTTTGGGGATTTTGTAGTTAGGATTTGGGAAAATCGGAATTGGGGATAGGGGTGAATGATTTTTTAGGAATATGGGAGTTAGGGAATGAGCAGATGAACTAGAAAATAAATGTAGGAGTCAAAAAGTGAGGGAGTGGTGGAGTGAACTTGGCAGCAAAATCACAAATGCAAACCCTAGGCAATTGTTTTTTGAGAAATTGCAAAGAGGTAGGGTTTGAGTTTTTCACACTAAACCACCATAAACTTTAACAAGAACTCTTTCATTAGCAAGGGAAGAGTTATAGACTTACTTGCACACCATTGGATTGTGCAAATTTGGGAATTTGAGGGCATTTGTGATGAAATCGGGCTTGGTAGCCCTATGCACCGCGACACAAACCCAACGTGCTGCGTCTCCTGTATGTGTCGTGCCAGTATAGTTTTAACACTATCGAGGGCAACACAATGCGCTGCGCCTCTCAGCTAATGCACTGCGCCCACAAACTTACATAGTTTTACTCCAAGCTTGCTTCCTTTGCTCAACACAACCTTCTTTTGCTCAATATTCCTTCGTTGAATACAAATGAGCTTTTTGAATTATGAAAAATGATTTATATACAAGAGCTTTTTCATTTTTGATTCATAAAACCCACTTTAATAATGTTTGCATTGTAACTTACTTTTTCAACTCTGTTTTCGGACACTTTACTTTATTTGTGCCTTTGATGAACTGAATGACTTGATTTGATGAACTGAATGACTTGATTTTTTTTTTGTCTTGCAGGGGATGGAGCATCTGAAGCTTGGCAAGGTGACCAGGGTTGCCACTAATGTGATTTACATATAAGAGAGCTGAAATGACATGAATTTATACAATAAAAATCTAAAATACTCTGTTTTTCCTCAAAATAGGCTTTTGAGGAAAAATACATTTCTGAGGAAAAATACATTTTTGAGCAAGTGATTATGAAATTTATTGATACTATAACTTTATTCAACCTCCTCATGCACCTGTTGACTATTATTGGACACTTTGAAGACCTTTTTGATGAAACCCTAGACCTAATGAAATTGAAACCCTAGAAATGACTCTTGCAAATTTTAAAACAAAAAGTGACCAGATGATCTTGAGGAATGGAAATGGCCAGCAGGTAAAGGACATGAGGGAAAATGTACAACAAGCCACTACCGTCAGATGATCCATGCTCCTAATGGAATGTAGCTAACCGAGCAAGATACCTAATATGCAATGCAACAAGAGGATTTGATCTCTAACGGAGGGATGAAGATACCGACACTAACATTGGCTCCAATGGGGATGGCAACTCCTTGGAGGTGCCAAGAACTACAGATCTATGGGAAAGCAGGCAGTGCCTTCATCCATTGGGCTATGGAGTCAATAACTTTGACAAAGAAAAACCAAACTCTTGACTAACTTTCAGGATTGAAATGTGACTCAAAACTGACTCAATTTCAAGACTGAAATTGACTAAAAGACCTGACTCAAACCAACCAAACCAAAACTAAAATCAAACCTCAATTTTATAATCTTCACCTCGGGCCGCAAATTGAAAGAATGAAAATAGTACACACTTGCAATGGAATTTAAACAAACCAGTATGTACAATGATACATATGACAGCAGAAAACATTTCACAAATAGTACCGCTTGAGTAGCCATCTATTGACCAGCCCACCAAGGTAGTCTTCGCCATTCATTTCTTGCAAAAGGAAAGCATTTTGGCCTTGATATGCAGCAATCCTATAAGGTCCTTTCCAAAGATTTTCAAACTTGCCATGCTTACCTTTCTCTTCATTGCTTCCCATTTCAGCACTATGTCTTCTATTTGAAACTTATCCTCCTTTGCCTTTCAATCATATATCTTTTTTATTCTCTCTTGTAGCTTGAAAATGTTCTGAAATACCTCCTCTCTAGTTTGTTGCAAATGAATCATTTGATTGATTCTC
>APFE030351965.1:33092-72123 GCA_000404065.3 Pinus taeda
ATATGGTTGGATTCATTTCTTCTTTCTCGATGTGATCTTTCACTTCTTGAACCTTTTTCTTCTTGATATCTCCTTCTATATTGAGAGTTTGAGTGGTAATTCTTGCCAATGCTTTAAAAGATATGGTCGGATTCATTTCTTCTTTCTCTGGGGTTGGGTCTTGGCATACATCCTCTTCTTTTGATGTTTCTTGATCCTTTTCTTCCTCCTCTTCATACTCTTTGTAAAATAATTTATTCTCAGCACACTTGTGACCTTTAGTGCATTTTCTATCACAATTGTAACAAATCCCTTTTGCTCTTTTTTCTTCCAATTGTTGTGGTGTAAGCCTTGTAGGTTGTGGAAGGCTAGGAGAAGAAACACTTCCATAATTATATTCATGAGTGGTGGGATTCCTTGTTTTCATAATTTTTCTTTCAATTTTTCTTGCCAACTCGAATGCCTCCTCCAATGAATCAGGTTCCCAAAAATGAACCTCATATTGAACATTATCTTTTAAAGCTCCTATGAAGACATCAATCCTTTGCTTCTCTGGAATATAATTTACCCTTCTATTCAATTTTTGAAAGTCTTCAATGTGCTCTTCCATTGAACCCTTTTGTTTGAGATTTATCAATTGGCTAAAGAAGGAGTTTCTCTTTGTATCCTCATAATGTGCTATCATTTCCTCCGTGAAAATTGACCACATGACAAGTGGTTTATGAGAACAAATCCCTTTATACCATAAAAATTGATCCGGTTCTAAATAATTAGATGCAATACATACCTTTTGTAGCAGTGGTACACCATGTAGGTCAAAATATTTCTCCATCTGTAGTATCCAATTTACCAGATCCTTGCCATCAAACTTCCTCATCTCGCTTTTTCTTGATTTTAGGAGCTCGATCTTTAAACGACTATAGCTCTATAATTTTGGATCTTCCTATTCTGAAATCACGACCTGCATTAGCCCTTTTCTTCCTCTTTCCAATGCCACTAGTCTGATCCAAATTGGATTCTCCAAGGAAACATTATGACAGATTTCCCACGGTGACCTGATTATAGACTAGTTCAGTAGAGCGAACTTGTACGACATGACACGTGTCACTATTTCGACCTTTGGATCTAAAATATGTATACAAGAAACAATAGTCCATCCTATCTCTATAAGTTCTTACGAAATTTCAATTCAATGCTTAGAGGGAAATTTATGACGATTTTCCCCAGGTTATTTATTTGGAATGTAATTCGGGGGTTTGCAAAAACCCTAACTTTCTCAGACTATATCTCTTAAAATATAGCGAGATAGGATCTGATATTCAAAGCCAAGGTTCAGACTGATTTGTCTCAAATGGTTTTTTTTCTTAGCTCTTGAAACTTCGTAGCGAAATAGTTGTAGTGGAAATACCATGATGACTTGTTTGGAGCAGCGAAACCCTAGAATCCACAACTCTCATACAAAATGTTAGAAAACCAGCTCAGAAAATGATAAAAAAATATAGATCAACACCTTAGAATTCAACCTCTTTGAGGGGGGAACCTCCTTTACATTACACAAACGAACAATCTTGGATGATACAAATGAAAATACCTCCTTTCTATATATAGGAGTCTAAGGGGTCATAATATAATTAGAGCCGACATAACAATAATAATGTAAGGGCATAATAATAACAATAGTGGGCTTCTATGGGGCACAATAGTAACAATATGGGGACTAAATGGGTACAATAGTATAATAAGGGGGTTGTACTAATAACAATAAGGGGTTACACTAGTAGTACAGGGGCCTAACATCGAACCAGATAGAAAATGAATTTCCTAGTCTAGTAGATGATCTTGCTGCATTTCTGAGCAGAGATCAAAGAAGTGGCGGTAGGTGGGGCTACCTCCGGTATCCTGTATAATGAATTACCCAAATAAATAATAACAACACAATGCCTTCACTCATACACAACATGTTGCCTCCATAAGTATGGTTGGCCTAATAGTACATAACAAACATCAAGAGTTGCAACATCACACAATACCTCATCTGTGAAGGGCTTGATGATGTAGGGAAGGCGACACTGTTGGTGGACTCAAAGATCTCGTCCTTGGTGAAGCTACCCGATATTGTATGGCTGTGAGTGTGGTGTATTCGGTAGGCCCAACCGCTTCACGACCTCTACTGAAATAAGGTTCTTTTGGCTCCCACTTTCAACAATGAATTGCAGCGGTGATCCTTTCACCCACATCTGTGAGTGGAAAAGACACTCCCCTTCCTTTGGATCTTTGGGCTCATTCTTCTAGATCTTGGCAGTGGAAATAGTGGCATTGGGCTCTGCATCAATGATTTGCTTCCCTTTGTCATTTCCCTTGTCTGGTTTTGACTTAGGTTAAGAACATGCATCTAATTCTAAAGCCTTCAAATTAACTACTAGTGACTGCCTTGTCCGACACTCACTTGTGTTGTGAGTGGGGATCTTATGGAACTCACACCACTTTCCTAGGTCCTTCTTTGACTTTGTGGTGTTGTTCTTTTCTTACGGCTTTGACAAGTTTTCTTGGGTCACCCCGCCTTGGCTTTGTCCTTTGTTCTTTGGATTCGTAGATCCAAAGTCTCGCTTCTTTTGTTTGAACTTCTACTCGATCTTGACAGCGTATCGATACACCTTGCCAAGTGAGGAGATGTCTAGGAACTCCATCTCATCCTAGATGTACCTGTGTAGGAAGCCGCAATATTTTAGTACTAAATGCATCTCATAATCCTTGATACCTTACTGTGTGCAAAGGTTATGAAAAATGTTTGTGAACTCTAGCACATCTTGGTCCCTTCCCTGCCACAGCGTCATCCACTTTATGTATTTGTCCTCATAGCTTTTGACAGGGTAGTACTGCTCCTTGATGGCATCATGGAATGAATTCCAAGTGGGTGCGGCTAAAAATAGTGAGCCCTTACTTTCATCCTTCTGCTCGCAGTAGGTTTCCCACCAGTCCTTGACGTGGGGGGCTGCTTTGAGAAGAGCGAAAATAATCTTTTCTTGACTAGAAAAATCATGAATAGAAAATACCCTTCTAGCAGATTTAACCATTTATCTACGACATCTACATCTATCTGACCCTCGAATATGGGGATTTCAAAGTTAACTTGTACCTTAAAGAGTGTGTCATTTCCAGAGTAGCTGTTGGAAGCCGATGCATCGCCTTTGGGTAGCCGCTGAAGGATTTGGGAAACGTTTTCCATCATCATGTTCCTTTGTCACTCGAGGGCTTCTTCGAGCAAGATTTTGATAGGATCTCCTGTGCCCTCTTTATTTTCATCCGCCATGGGAGGTCGTCAGGATTTGCGAGGCTAGTCTTGCAGAGGTTCGACCAGTTCAAGCCATAACTCCTTATATCCCAACCTCATTGGGGACATACAAAGAAAGACAGAGAAAGAGTAGAATGCTCTGATACCAATGATCTGTATTTAAACAGGAACACAATAAAGTACAAAAATAACCATAAATACAGAGATGCAATAGAAATAATAATTCATTTCATTAACGTAAAATATTGAAATATGCTTACAAATAGAAATAGAAATAAACCAGCTAGGGTGTGTTGAAAATGTCAACAAAAAATGTTAAAAATAGCATTGTTATAAATAACATTTCAGGATATACTCCAACTCTATTGGAAATATAAAAAAATAGAAATGCTAAAAATAACATTGCTATAAATAGCATTTCGGGATAGATTCCAGTTTTAATTAGTCCCTAAACTAAAATTGAGAATTAAAATTTGAATTTGGTCTCAACAATTGTTTGAAAAATAATTAATTAATTCATCTTGAGTTAATTAGTTGGAGAAAATCAAACATGAAGTCTTTGTGAAGACATGCAACAGTTATCGCTTTGATTGATGAAGTTATCCCTTGATTAAGGAGATAAGGATGAGTTATATTTGAGTTGTAGTCAGTTAGCTCATTTAACTGAGTTAAGTCTAGTTAAATTAGTTCCAAATAGTTGGAGGAACTAATTGTGAGTTCAGGCATTTAATGCATGCATGCATGCAACTAGTGTTCTTGAGATAACTGAATATTCTCTCATAAATAACTCATGCATGTCAGTTCAGACAAAGACCCAGTTGAGATTAAAGGAAGGGAAAATGTACTATCAGTTGGAGGAATTTTCCTATATAGGAAACTCATCCATGCGGAAGGAATTAACTCCTTCAGGATCACGCAGTTATTTCAGAGGTCAAAGTAGTGTGTGAGAGATTATTACACACAGGTGGTAGCTGGAGGACCCAAGAGAAACTATGCAAGGAAATAGGAGGCTTGGAGGACAAAAGGAAGGCACATGTGTTATTTATTCTTTCTATGAGCAACAGTGAGGGATTGTACTAAGAGTTGGATAGCTTGTGAGCTAAATATTTCTGTAATCTGAGATATTTCCACTTGTATGATAATATAGATAGCGGGGTTTTAAGCTGAGGCTTTCCCCTGAGTATTTTTTGTGTTTCATGTGTATGATTTCTACTTCTTTGTTATATGTGTTCCAATTGATCTTTCTCAAAATCGATTAAGCTTCCACGAAGTTTGATAGTAGAAGTAGAACAAGTATTTTGCTTTAGTACATTGCATTATTAGGTGATCTACAGTGAGAATTTCTATAGGGCGATGGTAGCTTATCTCTGAGAAGAGATGTGGTAGCTACATGCCTTTGTAATGTGTTACAATGAACCTCAAAGGCCTATTTATTGTTGAGAAACAATGGAAAACCCTAAACATCCAAAAACCTAACCCTATGAGATGAAACACCAAATTCTGGGCCCCGCTTCATGAAAATCGGCACATCAACTTCTCGGGGTCGTAACTTTGGGATACAATCTCCGTTTGACGCGCACAATACCTTCTTAGAAAGATCGCTCCGAGGAATACAAATTTTGGGAGAGCAGCATCGGTCCATGGACCCATGCTGCTCCTAGGTTTCCCATAAAACATTGTTTAGGGCCTCAAAATGGCTCCAAAATTTCAGGACCTGAAAAACTGCTAAAAATAGTAAATTGTGTTACAATTAAGGAAACTGAAAAGCTGAAAGAAACAATGGTTGGGGTCCAAGTGGAATTGGCGGGTGGCCACCAATACACCTGGATCATGAAGTGGCCTTGCTTGAGCACTTATATAACTTTATTTTCTTGATTTATGAGGAAGATGAGTTTTTTGACAAACAAGTCGGTTTGTTGCTTGCATACACACTTCATGAATCTCAATTTAGTTGGGTGCTTGACCTACTGGATGACACCGTGAACTCATTTGAGCACTTCTGTGATCTCATTTAAGACATTTTCTATCATTTTGATCCAGAATCTCTTGATCGGAAACTGTTACAGCAACGGAGGGCTCCACATGAATCCATTTTTTATTTTTGGCAGTGCTTTCGTGACTTGCAGTTTCAAGCTCCGAAGGGAGAGATGAAATTTGGTTATCTTTGGGATCGGTTCGAGTATTACCTTAAGAAATATACCCACCCCAAGGGGAAGCTTGATATCAAGCCTCGCTCAACATTCTTCATTGATGGAACTGCGTAATCTCATGTGGGAGTGGGCACTGTCTCAACTGACTGTCTGCCTCCCTCTCATTCAATAGCTCCACCACTTCCCAGTGATGTTGAGGATTATGCTCACACACCTATCTATCCTTGACACTCTCCCAACATCACTCCACTCGATTTTCGCATAGATTTGGTTGTGAGTCCTTCGAGTTCTCATATGCATTCTTTTCTTCAACCTCCATCCATATTCACACTCAGGTGTTCCTCCAGATGATGTTGTCTTGTGTTCATACATTCTAGACTCTCCACTTGTTGTGAATGATGAACAACCCACTAATAGAGTCGGTGTTGTACAACTAACATGTGATGTCATCCACGAAGAGTATGAGTGGGAGCTTGAACATCAACACTCAGTGAAGGATGACTCCCTTCTGTCCGAGTCCCCTCCGTTCTTTCCTAACCTCTTTGGTGAACCCACCATCCATGATTTTGCATGTGTATCTTCATCCACGAATGCACCCATTGTTGATCACTTGCATGACTCACAGGATGTTAGTCCATCATTTGAAAACGAAGAGGATAAGTTACAAGTTGAAAATCCACTTGATCCTTCATCTGTCTTTTCTAAAAACACAGAGGATGATTTTGTTCGCTTTTCATCTACCACTCTGTGTGATTCATCCAACCATGAGGATGCCGACGAACATCCTAAATTTTCTGATCTTGGTTTTCATGATCTCTTCACCTCATCATCTGATCACACTATCGATTCACTCATCATTAATCTATCTAAGTCACTGGTCTACGAAGATCCATCTATCAACGAAGTTGAAACCCCACAAACCGTCGAGGCACTTCAGCCTAAGCTAATGGTTATGTTAGGCCCTCGCTGTCCTGAGGTTGGTTTTGCTTCTGATCAGGAAAATTTTCAAAAACTCAAGGCTCCTCATCACTCATTTGTATGCACTCAATACCCATCTAACACTCAAATTTTACTTCCTCCACTTGAAATACATGATCCCATTGCTCATGCATTGGAGGATTCTTATATTGCAAACACTCCTGCGTGATACAATTAATCTTTGTTTCTTTTTCTTTCTTGCATGTCACAGTTAAGAGTGTTCTTATGCTTTAAAGCTGCACATAGTGTCGCACAACACCATGATAAGTCCATGGACTGCCCATAATGAACATGCACTCACTTATCTCCTGTGGTCACTTTCAATCACAAAGTGTGGTTGTTTTCATTGTTATATCTTTCTTGCTTACTGGTTCACACAATTGGGTTGCTCGCAGACCAAGCCTTCACCAACATGGGTCTACCAATGCATCAATGGATTCATTGGAAGTATCACTTCACATGATCAGGCCCATGTGTTGTTAGTGTAGGAGTAGGAGTAGTGTTTGATTTCAGTTGTTTCCTTGCATGCTTGTTTGTTTACATGCTTTGTTTTCTTGTTTGTTTGATTTCTTGTTTGCTTACTTTCTTTTCTTTCACTTTCACTTCTGCATTTGCTTTGATTTGATGTTTGTTATTTCGTTTGTTTCATTTGTAGGTTAGTCTTGCATGAAACCATGTATGAATCTTGAAGCAAGATGGGTAAATTACAATAGGGCTTATATAACTATCACTACTTGGTTATCTATCATCTTGCCTCTGTATGATGAGCTTGTTACTCTTAGTCCATGATACGTTGAAGGAAAATACATACTGTTCGAACTGAACCTTGGATAAAACACAACACTTATGCGCTAACTAGTGCCACCTTCTCTAGTTGGTTGTTTTTGGGTTAACCCTTATCAGCCCAGTCGAGTAGAGTAAGGTGAGGGAGAAAACCTTAATAGGCACATAAGAGATATAATAAACTACTTCTCTACTGGAACAACATCTTCTGCTCTTAATAAGTCAGGATCCCTCTTCTGCCTCTGAAATGAATAAGTGTTATGCAAAGTGAAAATGAAACATTCTTACTTACTGTTACACAGTGGTATACCTATAGCGCTATATGCCCTGCATCCGGCAGCTTATTAGATACGGAATATAACATATGTAAGAATGAGACTGAGTAGGGTCAATCTTGTTCGCTACGCCTATAAATAAAAGGTCAAAAAAATTCAAAATGAATAAGGTGAAAGAAGAGAAAGGCTTCATGCACAGTGAGGTGATGCAAGTAACTCCGTCGGGGTGAGCAGGCTCACTGGCAGTGGAGCCATGCTTGTGTTCCTATGTGACTCCACCGGGGTAATGTATAGGATTGTTGGCAGTGGAGCAACATGAGAGATGAACTAAGACTCTGATGACTATAATGCTTGTGCACCTATATACCCCTCAACCCAAATCAAAACAACTATGTTGCCTTGGCTTGAAATGTGTGACAATCGACCAAGAGTGTGCCAGATTCTACATCTTACAATCAAGCTAGTGTGAACCCAATATGAGCTGAGAGCTGAACAATACTTCGAGAGGTGTTAAAATTGCTTTTCACGAACAAGGTCCTTTCATAGAGCTGGAGTTCTACTAGTGTGTTTCCAAGTGCTGTAACGACTACAACCGCCCTCCAAAATTTTTCCTTAGCCTATTTTGGAGCCACCCTACTAACCTTACACAACACTTTGTCTTGCTTCGTCAAGTACTCAAGCTTCAAATGTTTTCCTCGCACAAAGGCAACCTGTCGATCACAGTTGATCCATTTCCCTCACAGGCTGCTCACGCAGACTTCGTTCAGTTGCAGGCTGAGCAACTTCCCCTTGAAAATCACACATTTTTGGAGGGAAACTAGCATGCCCTCCAGGAATTGTGCAATCCCCTCTGACAGTTTGTTGGGCTCCAGGATTGCGTAATCCTTCAAGCCAACCCTCCCAGCAGGATTTGCATAAATTTTCCTAGCAATAGGTCATTCAGCCCAAAATTTATGCAAATCTGGGAAGCACTCAGTTGCTCAGCCTAGAGATTGTGAAAATCTCCTGGCTAGCTAGCCCAACTCCTAGTCAGAAATGCACATTTTTATCCAGTAGTCGAGCAGTCTCTTGCATGTGCAGCTGAGTTGATTGGTTCCCTCTAGACTGAGAAAAGTATACTTGCATGTATGGGTTGCTTCTCCCAAGGTAGAATCCAAAGGCATCCCTTTTTCAAGGATCTATGTTTATCAGTTGGAGTTTACATGCAAGGAGAAATTCTGAAACCTCCACCAGGTGTCACTTCCACTATATTCGTGGCATGCACGTCACAACCTCGATGTTATCCAAACTCATGAATTGGTCATTGCATAAATCATTCATCACATCAACCTTTCATCTCTGACATCCCACATCACATTAGGAGCATTCAACACATTCAACTCAGTTGTTTTAGACTAAACCCACTTCCCATGCCTTGTGCTGCATTTCTGTCGCTTTTTGTGTTTTCACTTGTGGGAGTATTGTTTGCTTGATTTCTTTGAATGCTTGATGTCATTTACATATATACTAGCTTGTCTTGGCTCTGTTTCAGTTTTCATTGCTATCTCACTGCTGTCGCATGCATGAAACTATTTTGTATGGATGTTCGCCCAACCAACGAACTGCTTCACCCACATGCATGTTGATATGTTTGCTGAATCTTTCATTTATGTTTTGCATGCACTGGCAACCATTTATGCTATCACTTAGTGTCACCGTGCATTCACTGACTTACTTGCTTTCAGTCACCCATTGGCGAGTCGGGCCAACCTTGGCCTAGGATCTACCTTCACCAAGGCTGCATTGCACAATCTGGGAAAGGAAGGCTCACCTTCCTCTCCAGATTTGTGAATTTCTACCGGGCACTGGTCTGCAGGACTATTTTCCACATTTCTAGAGGACAGTGGCTGCTTGGTCCAAGAATTTGCACAGATTTGTACCTAGTTTAGCAGTCCTTCCCAGTTGGATTGTGCATTGTGCAATCCGAGGAGTCAACAACCATACTGGACCATGCATTGCACATTTCCAGTAGTTAGCGAGTCTCCCAGAAACCCAGACTGTGCCTTGAGTAGTCTTGGCAGTCGGTCTCCTGACCTCCTGACCAATATTACACAACCTTCATGATCATTCACCCAAGTATGTTGCAATTCAATTCTCATGTTCATTTTGGTTTTCAATTGAAAAATTACTTGCTATGAGTGTTTCCATGTCTCCAGGTATCACAGGAGTTAATCTGCCTCTCACCTATACTGGTACAATGGTTTCCAGGAGAGCAGAGATGAGGACACCGTTCAGAGCACGCTTGGGGATCCAATCGATCAAGTGTCTATGAGCTTGCCTACTCACGAAGACATCAAGTTATTTGTAGACAAGGACATCAAGTGGAAATATCACAGTGTGCGTCATCATGAATAATAGTTGAAGACAACATACCAAATGCAACGAATGCAAGTGGTGGGTTGTTGACATCATGGAAGCGGAACAAGGTTGCAAGCTTAAGCAGGTCCATTGATTATGAAAGCAACTTTGGAGACTCCAGCTATGGAGTGATGACACGACGTGAATATCGTGTGAAGGCAGAGGATGTAACAAAGAAGGAGTTGTATGTGCTAAAGCAACAACCCAGGAAGAACATGAAGTTGTGTAGACAGACGAATGAGTTGCAGCAGGATCAGGAACAACAATGGGCACAATGTGCAGTCACAGATGAAACTATGCCCAGACAAGTTAAAGATCCATCCGAGTTGTTAGGCCCCTATACCAGTAGGTGTCATATGTCATGATTGAGTTGATGAGCTATGTAATATGTTCATACCTTTTCTTGTTGCAAAGGTTTTCCTTATTCTCAAAAAATCAAAAAATATAAAAAATGTAAAGAGGGTATACCCTAAAAGAAAAATCAAAGGGTGAAAAGAATAAAGATGGTCAAAAAATGAAAAAAAAAATGAACCCTAAACAAAAAGACCAGGAAAGTGTGCAAGAAGTGTGCAAGTCTAAATGCCACTAATTTTTCACTTTTTGTAATAAACAATTGTGTGCAGCTTGTTACTTATGCCACAATTTATGAATAGTCAAATTGTTTAAACTTGGCTTATTCATCTTTCAATTTCATGTTGTAGAATAGAGAATAAATATCTAACCAAACAGTGTAATCTTTACAGATAAGTAGATAGGTAGAGTAAATAAAAGGAGCTCAACAATTTAATCTGAACCCTTGGATGTAATAAGTGTAGATTTAGATAGGCTTTGCCATGTAAAATAAAAGGAAGATTTGATAAGGGTTTTCTAGTCTAAGTGCACCCAAATAAAGAAGAAAAAATGCTAGGTTAAGTAGGTAGGGTAGGTAGTTGATGTTGCAGAATCATATGTGATGAATAATATCTCTAAATGTGTTAATCTTTCATTTTTCATCACAAGGCAAAGAAATACACTACATTGAAGACATCACAAGTAAAGAAAAGTCACAATGATTAACTCCCCCTCTCATTTCCCCTAATTATTCATTAATTTCCCCTAAGCACTAAGGTATTTGCTAAATTGGAGGGGCTCAGAGCATTTCTCTGACTTTTGGAGGGACCGGACCCTCGGCCCAATAATTTCAAAAGCCTAAGTACTTAAAACACTCATTCATTCACTCTTATAAGTCTTGTCCTAAGTAAAATCTCGTTTGACTTAGGAAAAAATTCACAATATTACATAAAACCCCTTTTTTCCACTTTAAGCCTAAGTTTAAATGCACAAATTTAATGTTTTTACTTAGCTCTTTCCATTAAATTTTTCATATTAATCTCTGACTTATATTATATAACTCCCAAAAAGTTCACTGTATCCCATATTATTAAATTATTAAAAAACCCCCAAATTACTATATATCTCGCCCCTTTGGTTAATTATAACTGTAATTCATACTTAAATAGGATTAACTAGTTAACCCGTAAACTAGTGAACAACCTAATCCCCCCACTGCATCAATCGGGATTAATTAACCCCCACAGTTAATTAAGAACCCCTCATCCAATCATAACACCCCGGATATGATTAAGTCGGGCCCGCCGCAGTTAAACTCCGTCACACCACGTCTCCCGTCAGTCGTCCGATCGTGCCCCCATCATCCTACGACCGATGTTGATATCGTGCTCCCCCTGGTGACCATGCTTTAATGCACGATCACCAGGCGGTTTTCATCCCGTACCTCCACCATGCGTCATTCGATCAACGGGATCGCTGGCTCCCGACTAAATACCGCCCGATCCCAAAAGCGGTGCGACACCATACCGCTTACCACCCGATCCCAAAAGCGGTGCGACACCATACTGCTTACCGCCCGATCCCAAAAGCGGTGTGACACCATACCGCTTACCACCCTCCACATATGATAAATTGTCCTATCATGCTTACGTCCTTTGTCCGATAATCAAAATCCCCGCCAACCTAGTTTTTTCGAATAAAACTAATGAAATGTCATTTTCAATGTTTTATACGACAAACTGTGTTCCCATGCAAAGCAATGTGCCAGTCAACTGCTAAAGCTTTCCAATCGCCACCTGGTTAGAAAATTTGCAGTGACGCACTCCAGAACCTGTTATTCAACCTGCCATTATACTGTTCACTTCCCCATTACAGGTATTTATCCAATTTCCACCGAAACCCTGCAAGTTTTGGTTTTTTACTGAAAATTCCACAAGAAAGAGCTAAATTCAGTACAAATCCAAATTGTCTTCACTATATAGCTTTCCAAACCTGTTGTTTGGCCTATTTTCTCACAGAAAACCCAAATTCCATTTCTGAATCCACAAGAACCAGAAATGGAAACCCCCGTTGTTTTGAATGTCGCACCTCTCAATTCCCCTCATAAGGACCTAGAATATCTGCCTCTTGCAGATAAATACTTTCAAATAAATGACCTGTCTACTAACCAGGATCATCTCAAGGTCTTTTGCCAAGCCAGAGACAACTATCTAAATGGCTCAAATATCCTGGGACTGTGGGAATCCAACCTTCCCAGGTAATTTCTTCCTTCAGTCCATGTGTTCCCTGATATAATTCATCAATGCCAGGAAAATTATGATCCAAACCTAAGAGCTGTCATGTCCCCAAGCCAAACGGTATTGTTCCCCATCATAGCTGCATCCATAAATCAAATGTTACAATTTTCCCCTAGTCAAGACCTAACTCCCCTTTCTATGGGATATTTACTTGAGAAATCCATTGTAATACCCCACTCAGAACTCATTCGCATTTGCCAAACCTTCATGTTAGAAAAATATCAGCCCAAAGGCCCCCCTCCTTATGTACAGAGTTATTTTACATAAATGGGCAAAATTATAGTGGATATGATATCTTTAGTTATGGGTTTTAAGACTAGTGAATATGTTGATGATATAACCCTAGTGTTATTGTCAGTTTTTTCTCCTGGACAACCACCTGTTGTTAAGTATGACTATGCTTCCTACATTGCCAATAAAATTCATGATCAATTCCTAAGACTGGACGATGAAGGAGTCTTAAAATACACCACTTTCATCTATCATCTTATGTTGTATTATCAGTCAGACAATTTCCCTTTTCATGTCAAGAAACTTGACACCAAAGGAAATCCAAGATCTAATATCTTTTGGAATCCCATTTTCCATAAGTCCCTTGAGACACCTTATACTTACAATGAGTTCTTTGATCTATTTGTACATCCTGCAACCACTTTATTGGCAAGCGTTTCCCCTCCTAGGATCAGTGGTGATATAAAGAAGATCCTCCAACTCTCCAAGCAATACATAATAGGTGACTAGTACCTATACAAGAAACATACAGAAACTCGGATTTATGGGTTTGAGCTCTGCCCTTTTAAACTACTAAAGTATGCTCCAATGAGACTGTTTGCATTGGATTATTTCAGGCAGATGATAAATGCAGATTTAGTCCATTTTTGTAATGCCAAGAAGAAAGCTCAGCTTAGAATTAAGAATCAACTAGGACCTTTTATCTGCAACACTAGGGATGCATGGAAAGAAGTTGAAATAATTTTAGAAGATCATCTTAGATTACAAAAGAGTTTTGGGTAGATACCATATGAACCTATAAAATTTATATGTGATAGAAGAATGAATAAGAGGTTGTATTCATACATTCACCATAGGATCCCAGAGATTGAGCAATTTGCAAACATGTATGAATGGATAGAAGGGACCTTAGTAGAAAATGATAATGAACAGGTCAATTTTGAGAATGTTATGAGGAATCTTGAGAAAACCCTTGACCTGGATTCTTTTGGGAAGGTACCATTTAAGCTATCTCAAAGTTTAGGAATTGGTGCATCCACTGCTGGAACCTCTCAGCAACCTCCACAGGAAACCAACACACCAGCTACAGGGTCATCAAAAGGTAAAGAACTAGAAACCAACTTTCAAGTCACAATGTCTCAGCAACCTGAAATCTCCAAAGAACAAGTCCAAACGCCAACTCCTCCAACTCAGACTAATGTAGAAGGACCACCAAGCTTACAAACCCTTCTAAATGAGGAAAAGATTAAAAAGAGAGATAGGGAAGTAGCTACCCCTACCAGTGAACCTTCAGAGCAGCCTAAAACAAAAAGGCAAAGGTTAAATCCCCTTTCAGAGGAGGACTTTGTGGAGGAGACTACAGATAGTCAAAGGAGAGAGGGAATCAATAGTCAACACACTATTCCAGAGGGAGGAACATCCACTAGCACACAGAGAGAAGAGCTAGAATGACAACAAAGTGCAAAAGTATCATCTTTCAGATCACCAATGAAATATGCCACAGATATCAAGAAATCATTCACAGAAATCAAAGCAAGAAATGATCCATTGAGACTCCAAATTTATAATCAATATTTGAAAATGGCCCCCACAAATCAATAGATATTAATGTTAGTCTATGAAATTAAAGAGGGCAAAATGATAATGAGCTACTTTATGCCTAAAGTGCAACAACCTAAATCAACAACAGATTACATCAGAACAAATTTGGAGGTCATGGCAAAGGATATTCATCCTATGGACCAGATTGAATTGCAGAAACAAACTGGAGAGATGGTCTATTCAACCTTGGCTAGTAAGGCAATGATGGCCTATCGATTGCAAAATTCCTTGGATAACACTAAAAATTAACTACACCTGGAAAAAGCCTCCTCCCTGGCCAAAGATAACAGAATAAAGTCTCTAGAAGAAATCATTATTGGAATGGGACATAATCCCAAAGATGTGAAGGGTATAAAGGCATTGATCAAAAAGAAAGATGAAGATATTGCTACCTTGACGAAACAGCTGAAGCTGCCTCCTTCAAGACAACCACAGACTGCAGAATTTATAAAGAAAAAATCTAAAGAAGAATTAATGGATCTACTTTTAAAGCTAAATGAGAGATTGAATGAGATTGAACAGGAACTAGAAAGGGCACTGAAGGACAAGTAGGGAGAGTTGACCTCCCAGCCTCCTGATGTAATACTAGTAGTCACACCAACAGTACCCTCTACACTTGGAACCGCATTAGCACCAAATATTCCACCAGCCACAACAGAGGTGGTCACAGGGACAGGAACAACAGCAATAGCAGGGACAACACAGGGAAACAGTGCCAGTATGAACACAAAAGAATTAATAAAACCAATGGAGGACATGAGATTACAAGTTAAAAAGCTAAAATAGGTAAAAGAACAGCTTGCAAAGATGGAACGAAACTATGATCTCTCAAAAATAAATGTTGTAGAAAAAACAAGAGAGATTAAAACATTGGAGAATAAGGTAAAAACATTAGAAAAAGATCTTAATTTTGAAAAACCTCTGGCAGAGATCAACAAAATTCTTTGGACCAACATCACTCAATCCATAAATGATGTTTGGCCTTCCATCCAAGTGATTTTCGAAGAGATTGATCTAGTGAAGACAGCCCTAGAGGAAATTCAAAGGATAAAGGCACAACTAGGACAAATGCCAGAGGAAGCCAACAGGCTCATACATTTTTTAAATACCAGGAATAAGAACAGCTGGAAGAACTGGGCATCACAAATAGAACAAAAACCATTTTGAAAATCAAGAGGGTATTAACTAAGAAAACTTTGATGCAGAATTTAGAAAGAAGATGTCATGACATGTAGGTGGAAATTAATGCCTTCATGGAGAAGTTTGCTATTTTGTAGAATAAAGGTCTACCAAGTCCTTTAGTGATTAATGATAGATTAATGAAGCAAAGAGATTATGTAGATAAGTTGAATAAATATGCAGGCAATCAAGCAAGTTCATCAACAAGTGCCTCAAGAATGAAAGCACTCCCCACAAGACGAGTTCTCTATGACAGCCTAGAGAGCTTATTTTATGTCAAGCATGAGTTGAAACACTTGTTCCCAATTCAGCCCACATTCTTTAGGTATATTGAAATAGATGAAACCATTAGAAAGCTTCAGAAAACTAGAATACCACATCCAAAATGGTGGGAAGAAATGCTTGAAATTTTGTAAGTCATTTGTGGTAAAATATAAAATTTTAGTTTTTACTCCAGTCAATGAGGGTAAAGAGGATGAAAAGAGATAAATAAGTAAAGAGTATCAGATGCAGATAAAGTGTATCAGTAGAAAGATCAAAACAGAGCAGCCAACACATGATTACACCAAGGACAACAGAAGGCCAAATCATAGGGCCTAACTCTAGCATATTCTCAAGAATAGGGACAACAAACCATTTGGTTGCCTTATCTGTCATCTGCGAGGTCTTCTAGCCCTATTTTCTTGAAAGATTTGATTAGTCATCTCACTTTATATCTCTACTTTGTTAAGATATATTTCATTGTAAAATTTTTGTATAAAGACACCCCCATTTGAATGATTGAGGGTGGATTCTTTGACATTGTTGTAAAACTGATATTTTGGAATAAAAAGTGTTGTTGGACAAATTTTTCATGGCTGGATGGATGAAGGATTGATGTAAAGGAATTTTCTTAGGATTCTTGTGTTTGACATCAAGCAAATAAGTATCTTATATCTCATGTGTTAATGTTTTTTGGTTTATTATATTCATTATGTTCCATATCTTAACATTAAATGAAAAAGAATAATTCAGAAAGTGCTTCAATGCAATATGTCTTCAATCATTTTTGTTCTCATTATTTTCTTCTGAACTAGGATAAACAGTGAATTCTTAATTGCTCATGTTTTCTAGTTTATTCATCTTAATCGTTTAGTAAAGAATTCTTAATTGCTCTTTATTGATGGCTAGTCATGTTCTGCTCTCTTAAAGTATGTTGAAGGATTCTTAGTTTCCCTTTAACCCTTTAAGCCCATCCCATATTTTTAAGTCTCTATTTGCTCCCTGTTCAACTATCTTGCCCTGCAAAACCATCCCTTATTGAGAAACCAAATCCAATTGAGCCATTTTCCCTGACTCCATTAGCCCAATGGACTAAACCATTTAGTTCTAATTGAAATTCACCAACAAATTCAAACAAAACCCCAAGCTCTAATAATTAGCCTAAAACCTTATAAAACAAAGCTAAAACTTAAAGAGAGAGCCCTCTCTAGATACAAATTGGATAGATTCTGTATCTAAAAGATTGGTTTGTGGTTACCTCAGACCCTTTCCCCTTCTTACAACTTTTGGAAAAATCTGAGTGATAACACTAGCAACTAACACGGAGCAAACATGGTGAGCAGTGTGGTTGATCACATGCAAGGGATTCAACAACATGCATGTCATTATGCACATGCATGCAATCCAACCCATTCACCACACTCACCAAGGTGAAGAGAAGAAGTCAAACTGGAGTCGAATGGGTACTTTGGCAAGTTGATGTACATGACCACCAACACACACTTGAAAATCAGCATGGACACTATGCATCAGTGTGCTGTCGGTTCAGTTGTACCCAACAATACCATGCACATGTTAGCAAATGAGTTGGATGAAGGGGCCTAACCAATGCATCGGTTACAATGGAAGAAAGAATTTGCTTCAGTAAGATGTCACCATGAGGTGCATGCACACCATCACAGACGACCAAGCTTGGCATCAGCTGACCAGCTTCACCATGACAATCATGTTAAAGAGTTGGTCTCACCAGAGCAGACCAAGTGTCATTGATGTCTTACAAGGCTTGCTCAAGTCATGCTGTCTCACATGAGTACATGTGCATTGTAATGTTGAGTCATGTCAAGTGTAAGTCAAGTGTCAACAATTGGATGTAATAGTCATAGAGCAGGTGAAGAGTCATGAGGGTTGTTGAACTGTCACAAAGGTGAATGTCAAGGGTCACCCCACCCTTTGCTATAAATAGTCCCTCATAACTCATTGTATAGGCTTTTTGGTCAGCCAAGCTTCTACTAAGACTATTTTGAAGAAGGCTTGGACAGTATTGTAACGTGCCTTGGCTTCTCCACTGAACGAAGCTAGTACATCTCTTTGGAGGAGCAGGTGGATGTGGTTGTAACATTCTGCTATTGGAGCTAGTAAGTTTACATGGATGTATTGTATGATTGTGACTTACACTTATTTATATAATAAGAGCCAACACATTTTCATGCATATATTTTTATTGTAGTTGAACTGCTCCGGTTGCTTTAGTGATATGTGTTGTTTAACTTAGATACTTGTGTATGAACTGATTCACATGCAATTATATGAATATTGTTGTTAATGTGTTGCATATGTTGTTAGTGTTGTCACCATCCATGTTAACTGCTCTGTTGGACATCAGACGGACCTTTCACTTGAACCTTTCTGTAACAACCATCACACTCGTCTCAGACTGATATGTAAGTGTTGTACGTGTTATCTTACCTTGTATGATGTGACTGTCATATCCGAGTGGACTGCTCTGCTGGAATCTGTGCATTTCCTTTGTGTTGTGTGTTCCTAGATGAGTTGGGACTGATCCCTTTCAACCTGGAACTCACCTTCACCTCCTTCCCCTTTCTAAGTGTTGGAACCTCTCATACACCTTCCTTGACTCACTGCAACAGTCACACCCTTGTTGCTGACAGAGTTATTCTACTTGCCTCTGCGTGACACCATAATCAAGGCATTACCTTATGACCCACTGTTGGGACTCCTACACCAAACAATCTGAGGTCTAATTGGGACTTCTTACTGGGGAGATCCCCTTGACATGTTGGCAAGTTCAACACCATAAACAATGTGCATGGTGTGCATGTGGATCAAATGAAGATTTGAGTCAATTGTGACTAGATTTCCTTTAAGACACTAATAGTGATTTGCAATATCTGGGAAATTTCCAACATTTATTACAGATTCATGTTTGGGTTGTCTCATATTTTTTAGTCCCTTAGTGAAGAGACAAAGGATTTAACAAAGGCCAATTTTATTTGGGTTGAGGTACAAAAAAAACATTCAAGGATATAAAGTGTTTCATCTATGTGATATCATTCCTCATTATACAAGATCTACAACAAAGATTCAAAATTGAGATAGATGTCTTATATTATGCCATCAATGCAATACCCACACAAAATGGGCACCTAGTAGCTTATCTAAGGCAGACATTCTCTTACATGGTTCACAAATACCCAACATACAATAATGGAATTTACTCCATGGTCTAGGGCTATTATTGGTGGAGGCATTATATTCTAGGACAATAATTGATCATTCACATTGATTGTAAGGATATTTAATTTATGAATATTCAAGAAAAGTAGATTATGGATTGACTATCATCTTAAGTGTTCCATGCACTACTAAAAATTCCACTTGAATATCAATCATAAGAAAGGGAAGCACTAATTGAATTGCATATTTCCTTATTTGACCTTTGATTATGACATTTCCCATGGTCCTCAATTCATTATGTATAAAATAATTCAAATTGTACCTAATTAAATAAAAATAATTATCATCTAATTTTAAGGTCACAACAAATCTAGACACTAAATTGGTGTATGAAACATCTTTGTTTGTGGGAGAAGGGACTCCCTCTATGTAGTAATTTGAATACTAAAGTCTAGAAAGGTGTGCATTCATTATTTCCCTTTGTATTTGAATATGTGACCTCTTAGGAAGAAACACATGTTCTTAACCATTAAGCACATATGACAAAGATATTGGCTGCTCTACTACATACTAGATATCAGTTGCAAGTAAACACATTTCAAAATTTCACTCCAAGGACTTTATATGATCAAGCTATGCATGTGATCCCTTAAGTGAGTCTGAGAATGTGATTTTGGGAGGCAAACTACAATTAAGTGGTTGGGTGTTTTAGTATGGACTACAACGAAAACATATTGTAGCAAAGATTTTTAGTTTTAAAAAAGTTACGAATTTTTTCAAAATAAATTATGCTACAACCTCCACTATTATTTGGTGTGGAGGATTTAATGAAATCTTAAATGGATGTTTCTTATAAAAAAGGATATTGCTAGGTGGAGCTTATAGAAAATATTTTTCTAGTGATTTGCTCTTTTTTAACACACTAGTGCATCTACAAAATGTTCACACCGATGCATTTATACCCAATATTAAAAGCATCGATACAGATTCAAGTATTATGCATTGGATTTGTCATGTTGTAACCAACAACATTGATTCTCTTAATAATATTATGCATTGGGTCATTATTTATCAATTACTGCACACCAACGCTTGTATAACTTTTACACACTGCTATATATTTTACTGTTTTAAAAATTATTGCATGTGTGATGCACTGGTTTGTTGTTATAGTATCAAAGCACTGGTGGTTCTAGTTAATCTAAAGCATTGGCATGTCTATTGCAGGTGTGAGTTTGTTAAAAAATATAAAGCAATAATGTTATTGTTTGATGAAAAAGCATTGGTGTAGCTAATTTTGTTAAGCACAAGTGTGTGATATATATACACATCATAATATTTCTAACTAATAAATATAATTGTACATTATTGTTTAAAATAGTAGTGATTTTCATAATTGTAGCACCAATGTGGTAATATAATTTATAGGCACTAGGGTGTGATGATAATAAAAACACACCATTATCTATTTTTATAGTGGGAAACACTTAGTAAGTTAAATATACACCATAATAACATTGATGTATTTTAATGTTTTCTGTTTTTTACAAAATTTCAATTAATTATCTATATGTCAATTATTATTTTTATATTTTTGTTACTTTGTTTTGATATGGTGACTGCATTAACACATTATCCATCTTCTGGATTACTCCTCTGTTGATTGTAGCAAAACAAATCATCCAATATATTAATTAGTTCACAACACAACATTTTACAACATTGGACATTGCAATATAATTGGAAACCATTTTTGTCATATACGAATAAGAGACATATTATCAAACAGAATTGGATATTGTAAAGGTCCACAATAATAAAAATGTATAAGATATGTAATTGTTCCATTTATTGGTAACTTATCGACATCAAATTTGGGCAAATGCCCAATACATTAAACAAAATGTCATTATTTGATTGTTACACTTATTAATAAAATGTCCTCATGTAGTTGGGACAATATGTCGAGTACATTAAACAAAACCCTTGATTTTCACAAACAAATATTCCAAAACTTACAAATCACAATATTATTTAATCATATTGATTGTCATTCATCACTTGAAATGCTACCACTACTCAAGTTGCATGCATGTTTCATTTCTTCATCACTTGTAGACGATATTGTATTTGGTATGTTTAACTTAATGTTATATTGATCAACTTGTACTTGGTGTTCCATCTCTTTCTATTCCATCTACAAACATGGAAATGAAGTGTAATAATTATATCAACATTTATATATTAGAATCTACATGGTTTCATAAATCTAAAAGCATACTAGAACAACAAGTGTTAGCACACATTCTTTGGAGGCCATGCTTCATGTCTTCTCTCAAAATATCTCCCAATGGCTTCACTCCATAGTTTGTTACCTACATGTTTAATACGTCAAGGAAAAACATAGATATAATTAATATAAAGGTTTCTTGTATGTCGTTCCATTATTTATAAAATGAGGAAAGTTAAACAACAAATTGTCTAACTAACCCTTGGTACTTTAACATATACTCACAATCCATGCTTAACCCAACATTAATCAATTCTTCAATTGAATCTTCTTTGTATGTTGGCATCTATTAGAGTATCACATCCATGGAAAACTAAAAAAAATATAGTTAAATGTAATTATCGAAACAAACATGAAGTCTTAAGTAAGGTTGAAAAACGTAAATACTTACAAACATTGTGATCAACTCTCTTCTTTCTTGGCATCTTGTCTTATATATTGAATGGGTTCCAACTTCCATTTTGTGTTATTTTCTGCAATAAAACAATTGAAAATTAGCATCTCATGTAATGGTTAAATTTAATATACATAAAAGTCAATAAATCAATGATTACATACCCATTATGCACATTGTTGTTGGGATGACTCATCTTACAATGAAATTATATTCATTTTTTTTCCATATCCTTGTACATTTTTTTGGACATCCTTAATAACATGTATCATTGTTTCCCTCATTTCTCCTTTAGAATTCACATAGTATTCCTAAAAAGAAAAAAGAACATTTTGTTAATTATTATTTATACATGGAAGTAAACATAGTGAAAAAAAATATTTTAGTAAATTTTGGGATATATTATAGAAAAACTTGTTTAGTAGCAATACCTATTAATTTTTTTTCTTATTATAAGTTTTTGCTTTTGCAAGTTTCACAACTTTCACTGGCCATTGCTCCATAAACATTTCCTATCGTTTAAATATAACCTCATTGTTGGAGTCAGTAGATTCCTTTTTTATTAAGTGGATACTATGTCTATATGTTTTTCCACTATATCCCTCATAGTTTTACATTACCTTTTGATCCTCCTAGTAATTCCTCTCTTTTACAATATTTCCTTAAAGTTTTTACATTCTTTTGCACTCAAATCATGAATAATATTATCAAGTTTCTTTAAGTTTTTCCTCTCGATGGAAATATTACCCAATACACAACATTAATTTGACCCTATAGATAGTTCCAATATGCTAAATTTTAAATAAAACTTAAAGAACTTGCTTTGTTCTATTTTTGGGATGGGTAACCATCAAGCTTGATATAACAAGATTTTTCTTTGAACTCCTATCAATCATCTTCTATAAAAAAACACACACAAGAATCATCTGACCTATAAATTGTGAAATATTGTTTTACAAAAAAGGATAATGGTGCATCTCATAAAGAATTATGCACCGGTGCGATATACATATGTATATGCACTAGTAAATGCAACCATATTGCTACAAATTTAAAAACATTTTGTTCGAACATTGTTATATTCAATCGGTTCTTTTTAAATGAAAAGATGCACATGTGCGTCACTATTATTATTACACACCAATGAACCTATTGAAAAATTTAAAACCATAACAATTTTAACATTAAAAAATGTTGCAGTTATTGATGCCACTAGGGATACAAAACACATTGATGCACCATTATTTTGTTGTATGCATTGATAATTAATATTCTTTAATTTATTTTTAATCAAAATTAATAGCGATATATTTTGGGATCTAATTCAATGAGTGGTCCCATTGTAATGGGTGATAAACACCCCATGTACAAGTAAAGATAAGATAAAATAATTATAAGAGTGTCCGACAATTGACCTTAAAAGTAATGAAACCCTATAAAAATATATTACTTGAAAGAAAGAAAAAAATGTTCTTTTGAAATAGAGAGGGAAACTAAGAGAATTATGAAAACTATGACTTCTAAGAGAATGCACTGAAGTCACATACCTAAAGAAATTTTTGTTGGTAAATATCTCTTGCTAAAATATTCCCTATAAATTTTGGCCAATGAATAACATAAGGATTATGGTTTTGTTTTATAAACAAATATTTGGAAAAATGAAAATTGTTTGAATCAAATTGTTTCAGATGATTAATAGGTTAAAGTGATATATCCAAGTTTTGTCCTATGCAAATTTGTATGCGATATACAACGATATCTTACAGATTTGGATTTGGATTTATATTTACATGTATTTTCCAACATTCAATATTACAATGGTTGTAATGTTTGTTTGGATCCTTACACTAATGCGTAGTGGTTATTGTCTTCCTTTTCTTTTCATTCCACTTCTTCATCCCCTCCTTGAAAGCATCCTCGTGGCCTTTTTATTTCCATTTTTCTATCCTCTGTTATGGTCTATATTCTCTAAGTACTATCATTTCAGACATGCCTCATAGAATCTCCTATGTTTAAAGAGCGTCACCAATCATTTGTAAACCCCCTAGATAATTGAGAAGACAATATATGTTCTTGGTATATATACCTTACATAATCATCAATTTTCTAAACTTTATGGTGTACTCTTACACACACTATCCTTCCATCTACCTAAAGTAATTCCGACACATCTATTGGTCTTATACATACCCAATAAGGTAGAATTGGGGCATGGTGAGGGTTTTAAATGCCTCCCACCTAGTTACTAGGGGACCTCCTTCCAACCTAAATATATTTGTCTGACTTTCCCATTAGGTTAGAGAAAACCCCCCTAGTTTCAATTATAAAAATGAAATCTTTTGCTTTTATCCCATGTTATGGGAACTAAAATAATTTTCTAACTATTGCAAACAATGGCTTAACTTAACATCATTAATCTCACCTTGATAAGGTTTAATGTCCACTTTGCTTCCATTTTAAGCAATGATTATGAAGAAATGTTGACATTAGAACTTGATTTCTATGTTTCTTTCTATTTTCTTGGGTCCTTCACTAGCTCTTCATTATCTCTTGATTTTTCATCTAATCGAACCTCTAATTTAGAGATAAAAACCTCCCTAAAAGTTCCAAAATTGTTCTCTAAAGCCAACATGATGAGGGTCATTTTGCAAGAGATATAAACGACTTTCTCTTCCAACTTCACAAATATCTCCTCTACCTCATCCAAGGGAAATTATGATTGGAATCATTTTCCATGGCCAGGGTTTTAAATCTTCCTTACTAAGCCAATTATTGGATCTTGGATTTTTTTATAAAACCCCCAAAACATTGCTTTAATACCTATATTATCTATAAATTGTTATGGACATTCCACTAGAGTAGTTATTCAAACAAATATTTACAATATTATGAAATATTTTACTTCCAATGTAATACCTCAAATATTATATTATTATTACTAGCATAGCACTGAAAATTATGGAAAAATTGAAAACAACATGAAAGAAACAAGAAAATGAATGCACCATTCATAGAAATGAACAAATTCAAGGCATGATTTGGGAAACTCAAAATGGGAGAAAACCCAACTAGAAGGTGAGGCTTATCTCTTTTTTTTCTTTCTCAAATATGAAATGAAAGCACAAATAAAGGGGCACTGATGTTTCCATGGAAAACATGGCTTAAATCACTACTATATAATCTTTTACCTCATCTATTATGATTCAATATCCCACTTATATATTCTCTACTCAATTATGGAACAATAATAATATCAAAAATAAGGAACTCCTTTCTTTTCTAGTGGCTTAATAATTAATACCACTATATCCATCTAATGTTAGGGTCAGTGCTTTTGCATGCGTCAAACCTCAAATCATGTTATATTTTTGGATCCTCTATATATTCTTGAAAGTTTGGCTGTGACTATCCCCACTTGTATGGGTAATGGGATATAATGTGGAATCCAATTGGTGCTCTGTCGATTATTTTGACACCATTGAAAATAATTCAATGTGTGGAACCAAATAAAGGGGATAAGAGCTACATTCATAAATTTTTGACATTAAAAAATGTCATTTGTTTATCTAATAATAGCCCTAGAAATTTCCAAATTCCAAATCACCAAACTGGGACCTACCCCAAAAATGTGGCCTACAATCTAATTCCTCTAAAATTTCCACCAAAAAAGTACCAACATAAATGATAAATCATTTAATGATCCATTTTGATAAAGGAAAGATGACATGCAACAAAATTTAGTGGTAGGCCAACCAAAGGATCCCATTGAAACATTGGAAGATCCTAAAGAAAATATACAAATAGCTCAAAATAAAACCATGATTACGGACTGATCCATTAAGAAGGAAAAAATTTCATAAAAAGAAAAACAACCAATAATGGAATCCCAAGCTACTAAATGTTTTAAAATGAGAATTTATGAAAACACTTATTATGTCACTAGAATATATTAAGCTCACATATATAATTGTTGGACACCTAATCCACTAAGACTTATGATGTGGAATGGTATCAGAGTGGGCAATTTTCTGCGATAATACTCAAATTTGAATCACTACTTTTTTGGTTGAGCTATTTTGGGGATTTCTTTGTAATTGTGCAAGCCTATTTTCTACCATTCACTAACACCCCTTTCAGTTTTGACTCTGTCCGCGTATCAATAGTTTCGACAAGGTTGCTTATGAGCAAAATTTTCTTGGAAGTTATACATTGGGTGGCATAATTTTAGTGAAGATTTTGGGAAACTGATACTAAATGCCCATTCTAACTAGAGGTCATGGTTTTCCACTATAGCAGTGTACAAGCCCAAATAAACTCCATAATGAAAGAAAAAAATGGAATAGAACAATGAAATAGCACAATGAAAGAGCATCATATTAATGATAAAATTACTTTTTTATACATGTGCAATCTAGGTACGAGATAGTTGTGTCTTGGTAACTTATTAACCATAAAAATGGAATGTAAAACTAATTACATATTTTACAATATACAATAACAATCCCGAAGGATTAGTTGACATTCTCCCCTTAATCCAAAGGGACATATGACATGCCAAGTAACATTTTGAACTTTTCAAACTTTTCACGTCCTAGTGACTTTATAAATATGTCAACGATCTGCTCTGAAGTAGGACAATGTGTCAAATGAATAACTTTGGCCTCTACATAATGTCGAATCAAGTGATATTTTTTGTTAATATGCTTGCTTCGATCATGAAACTTGGGATTCTTGGCCAACTGAATTGCAGAAGAGTTGTCGACGAGTAGTGGAGTTGAAGCCTTTTGTTTCTCCTGCAAGTATTCAAGTATTTTGTAACTTGAGATGTTGCAACATATTCAGCTTCGGTGGTAGAATCAGCAGGAATAGATTGCTTGCGTGATCTCCAACTGATCGTTTCTGATCCAAGACTCATCAAATAACCAAAAGTAGAGACTCCATTCTCCTTATCTCCATCAAAATTTGAATCTAAATATCTGCTGAGATGGAAATCTGCAACTTTGGAATATTTGATGCCATATGTTCGAGTGCCTTTCAAGTACTTGAGCACTCGCTTTGCTACATTCCATGACCTTCACATGGCTTATGCATGAACCTAGAAAGTATCCCTACAACAAAATTTATGTCAGGTCGAGTAGTAGTTAGAAATATTCAAACTTCCAAAAAGTTGCGTATACTTTGTTGGATCTTCAAACATACTTCCTTCAGTGGAAGTATGATTCAAATTTTGCTCCATAGGAGTAGCAACATGATTACAATCCTGCATCTCAAATCTATCCAATAGATATCCTATATACTTTTTCTGATAAATAAAATATATTTGGGTTTCTAATCAAATTCAATCCCTAAATAATAATGTAATAAACCCAAATCTGTCATGTCAAAAACTTTCAGCAATTCTCTTTTAACTGACAATATATAGTCATCATTGTTTCATGTGATCATCAAATCATCTACATACACAACCAAATATACAACTAACTTTCCAATTTTCTTAACAAAAAGTGTTGCATCATCTAGATAAAATAACTTATAATTCAACTTGAGAAGGTGTTCAATTAACTTTTCATACCATGCACGAGGTGCTTGTTTCAGTGTATATAAAGCCTTAACCAATTTGCTTACCTTTTTCTCTTTGCTTTTAAAAAAAAAACCTTCAGGCTGAAACATATAAGCATCCTCCTTCAAATGGCCATTCAAATTTATTTTTTTTAACATCCATATGGTGTATCTCATAGCTATTCTGAGCTGCAAGAGAAAACCGAGTTCTAATTGTGCCCCATTTTGTTGTAGGAGAAATCATCTTTGTGTAGTCAATGCCTTCCTTCTGAGTGTAGCCTTTTGCTACAAGTCTTGCCTTGTATTTATCAAGAAACCTACTTGCTTCGTATTTGATCTTATACACCCATTTGCAACCAATGGGTTTGACACCTACAGGAGGATCCACTAAAATCCAAGTTCCATTCTTAATAAGTGCATCATATTCCTTTTGCATTGCATCCTTATATTCATCATAATTAGGAGCTTCTTCAAAACAATTAGGTTCTCTAGTTGTACAATGATTGAATTCACTATCATGAGAAACATTACCTAAATCACTTTTAGAATACATTCTTGTTTCAAAATCATCATACTTGCTTGGAACTTTTCGAGCACATGTAGATCTTCATAAAGCTTTCTGAAGTGGTTGCGATGATTGCTCATCTTGAAAAATAGGCTCAAGAACAGGCTCTTCAAGAAAAATTTCTGGTCTTGTAGAAACATGACTATCATCCAAATTTTCTTCAGCAATGACATTCTCATGAGCCAAAGATGGAATAACCACAGACTGATCCAAAATGGGAACCCCCCCTTCAGTGTGTGGAACAACATTATCATATTCAAAATAGAACTTCTTACATGCAAATTTCTCCAAATGAGCCAGTTTCTTATCAACAATGGAATTGCTTTCATTTGATTCAAGAAAAATAACATCTCTTGAAAGAATGAACTTCTTTTTATCCTCATCATACAATGTATAGGCTTTCGAAGTAGTAGAATATCCCAAAAAAATACATTTGCAACTCCTAGCACTCAACTTATCCCGTTGATGTTTAGGAATTAATGCATAGCACAGAGAACCAAAGAATCTAAAATGTTGAACAATAGGAAGATGATTATACCACATTTCATGTAGAATTTTGTAGAATTTTTGCTACAGATCAGCTAGCTTTGATACCATGTAGAATTTTTTCTAAAAATCAGCTAGCTTTGATACCATGTAGAAATTTCCCACCTGTAGATCACCTAGTAATGCAATGTACTAAAGCAAAACACTTGATCTACTTCTACAAACAATTTAGTGGAAGTTTAATCAACCATGAGAAACACCAATACGAACACATATAACTGATAAGAAGGAATCATTCACACATAACACAGAAGAATTCACCCAGGGAAAGCACCTATCTAAAACCCCATCTTTGTACTATCATACAAGTGGAAATATAGTCTAGATTACACAAAGCCTTAGCTCGGAAGCTATCCAGCTCTCAGTACAATCCCTCTACTGCTCATAGATAGTCAAAGGCTTCTCACAAACCTTCTCCTCTACCCTCCAAGCCTCCTATTTCATTGTGTAGTTTTCCTTGGGGTCTAGTGCTGCCACTTGTGTGAATTGGCCTCTTCACACACTCACTAACCTCTGATCTAACTACAAAAACCCGAAGGAGATAAATCCTCATCATGGATGAGATTCCTTTATAGGAAAAATATTCATCCAACTGATAGTACACTGTCCCTTCTCTGATCTCAATTGGGTCTCTGACAGAACTGACATGCATCAGTTATCCATGAGTGAATACACAATTATCTGAAAATAATAGTTGTCACATGCATGCAAGCATAAACAAACCATATCTCATTAATTTAACAACTTGTTAAATTAATCTAACTGAACTTGACTAAGTTAAACTAAGTCAATCAATCCTCTCGATATAGAAATCATCCTTAATTCCTTAATCAGTGGAGAAAATCAAGGACACATTCCCCAATTAGTGGAGAAATTATTGCATGTTCTCACAAAGACTTCAAATTTGATTTGCCTTAACTAATTAACTCATGGAGAATTAATTAATTAATATTCAAACTGTTGGTAAGACCAAATTTGAATTTTACTTCCTATTTTAGACCAGGGACTGTCTAAAAATAGGAATCCAACTTGAACTGCTAAAAATAGAACTTCTATTTTTAGCACTTCAATTTTTCACTCCCTATTGCCCAATCCAGCACTGATGCCCAAACTACTATTTTTAGCACTTCTATTTTTAGCAATTTATTGTTGCCAATTTTCAACATTTCATAAGGAGATTTATTATTGATGACAAAAGAAAGACAATGATTGCGAATATAAGCTGCACAAAGCACTGCTTCTCACCAAAATATCAACTTAACGTTCTTAAAGAACACCATAGATCTAACCATATTAAGAAAAGTTATATTCATACGTTTTGCAATGCCATTCTGTTGTGGATTATAATGTATGGTAGTTTGATGTTTGATTCCATTGTCCTTCAAATATTGTTGAAAAACATGAGAAGTGTACTCGTCACCATTATCAGTTCTAAGAATGCCTATATTCTATTGAGTTTGATTTTTAAACATAAAATGAAAGTTTTTAAAAACAGCAAGCACTTGTGACTTATTATTCAACAAATACACCCACACATTCTCGAGTAATCATCAATAAATGTGAGCACATATTTATTTCCATTTGCAGTTGCAACAGGCATAGGTCCACATAAATTTGAATGTATGAGACCTAATTTTCTTGAAGATATGAAAGAAGAACTATGAAAAGGTTGTTTACAATGCTCTCCTATAATACATGCATCACAAGGTATAATATTTCTTGGTACTGTCGGAAGACCTTTAATACCTTTCTTTCTCATAATTTTGATGCTTCCATAATTTATGTTACCAAATCGAGCATGCCACAACAAGTTGGGAGACATGATATTACATTTTTGTGCCAAAAGAACAAAATTTTCATGAGAATTAGTAGATGAAGTACCATTTAATTTGAAAAGTGTACCTTCTTCCACACCTATTGGGCATGGAATCTCCCCATGACATGTTTGGGGCTCAAAGCCCAAGTTTTGACTTGATATGGTTGTAAGGACTCCGCGAATAGTGGGCGCGGAGTGCGAAATGTATGTTAGAGTCATAGGATTGTCCACCCTAAGTTTTGAATGTAATGTCAGCCTACCCATGGTTCGGACCATGGAGTTGTATAAATAGAGCAAGGCTCTAAGTTGTAAAGAAATGGAATAGAGAATGGGCATGAAAGGTTGTAGAGATTAAGTCGAAGTACGAAGTGTGTATTGGCTCGTAGAGTAGGAAAAAGTTCTCCAGCTGAGTGTGCGTACCCTTGTAGTTGAGTAGGCAGGGTGGAGTCAAGTCTATAATCAGAGAAGAGATTAATAAATAAAGGTTTTGTTACCAATTTTGTGTATCTATTCTGAGTTATTATATGTTTGATATCATTTGCGAATATATTGTCTCTTTACTGCACACACTTGTATAAATTGTGAATATTGTTAAGTATAATTGAAAGCATACAAATAAGATAAGTTAATCAACTAATATCAGATTACTAGTAAGGACTTGGGTAGTAACACTGTTCGGCCCCTGAGTAGGGTTGCGCGAAGGCAGCACCTCAGGCTGCAAGGAATGGTAAGTGCGCGTAGCGACGTGCGTGCAGGGTCAAATCGCAGACCACTTGAAACCATCATACATATCTAGGGTGCATAAACCTTGTTCTATCACCCTCCCATACTAGTTTGGGTGAGACCTCAGTCCGCACTGCGCTGACTGTTGCTGAAATTTGTTTGGCTAAATCACCTCCGAACCTAGTTCAAGCCCCAACAAGCCAATAACACTGGTCATAACAACTTCATGATTAGATGCTCTTCTTATCTTGATGATGCCATCAAATATATGAACAGAATTCCCTTGCTGCCGAATATGGATAAGGGACATCAAATTTCGCTGAAACCGTGGAATATAAAGTACATCCTGTAGAACATAATTTAAAAAATTTAGTATCTTCAAATGAATAGACCCAATTCCAGATGGTTTAATTTGAGACTTGTCAACAAAGTAAATAACACCATCAATATCATCACTGAATGTTTCAAAAAAATCTAACCTAAATGTCATATGACAAGTGGCTCCTGAATCCAAAATCCAACTATCTCGCCATGAATAACATGCAGTGTTGAAAACATCATTCATATTAAATTACAGTGAGCAACAATGTAATGTGCAGACTCTAATGATCTTCCCTTATCTGGTGGTGGTTGATCTTTATTTTCATTTAATTGTTCTCTCCTTTCACTAACTTTCTCCCAAGGTATTTTATAGTTAGTAGAAGTATGACTAATTTTACCACATATAAAACATTTGATAGCTGGTCTATCATTAAAATTCCTTTGTTGTCTGTCTCCCTGATTATCCCCCCCCCCCTACCTCTATAATTTCTCCTACCACGACCTCTACTACTTCTAATCTTTTTGTGTAAGGCACAAAGTTTCTACATTAGAGTTAGGTGGAGCCTCTTTCTTCCAACCTATGTTTTCTCTCTGAGCTATTTTTCTTACTAGTTTATCACATGTATTGCCTTTTAGCTGCCCACTAGCTTGGAGAGATTCCAAATAGTTTGAATAGAGAGGGTGAAGGACTTTTATAAAAGTTGTAAGTTGTAAATCTAATTTAATTCCAGTGGCTTCCATATCATGAAAAATGGCTTTTATTTCATAGGCACTCTTCAAAGGATAATTATCCTTCATCTCCAAATTAAACAACTTTAACAATAACTGAATAATTCCAAGTTTTGAGTGTGAATCATACAATTGTTTCAACTTCTTTAGTGCTTCGAATGAAATACCACAAGAAACGATATATCTGCTTACCTCTTTTGTCGCCGAAGCAGTTATTAATGCATATGCCTTGTTGTCTTTTGTCTCCCAAATTTCATGCTTCTTCTAATTATCAGGTAGCTCTGGTGCAATTTCTTTTCCATCATTGTCATTCTTGCCTTGAAAAACTTCCCACAAATCGTTAAAAACAACGACGCTTTTAAGCTTTCTAAACCACTATTGATAATTTTCCTTTCCATTAAGACAATCATAATTTTTATGTAGCCAAATATTCTTCAAATCCTTTCAAATTCAAAATATATATAATACTTCTGAAAATATATAAATTTGTTTCTCCTCTTATTTTAACAAAGTTGGCTTTGTGGTTTAGTGGTAAGTTTCAAAAGTATCCTAGCAAAGAGCTAGGTTCAAATCTTATTAGCCTCCAAAAATAAATTTTCTTTTACCCATGGCCTCTTAAAAAAAAATATGTACTTCAGATCACCAGAAACTTGACCACTCTTCAATTAAAAATTTAATTCAAACCACTTTATTTTACCAATGGCCTCTTAAAAAAATATGTATTTCAAATCACCAAAAACATGACCACTCTTCAATTAAAAATTTAATTCAAACCACTTTATTTTACGAATGACCTCTTAAAAAAATATGTATTTCAAATCACCAGAAACTTGACCACTCTTCAATTAAAATTTTAATTCAAACCACCAAAAATATACATCATCGCCAGAAAATTGATCACTCTTCAATTAATTTTTTATTCAAGCCATCAAAATATATATACTTCATTTTAAGTATCCTTCAGAAATTTATTTGTTGCAGTAAATATAAATACTATCCTTCAGAAATTTTACTGTCATTGAACTCTTGTTTACTATGATAAATGAAAATATTATCCTTCAGAAATTTTACTGTGATTAAACTCTTTTTTACTGCAGTAAATGCAAATACTATTTTTCAGAAATTTCACTGTAAGTAAACTTCTGTTTGATGCAGTAAATGCAAATAAAGTCTCCCAAAATTAAAATAACAAGCACTATCTTTCAAAAATTTCACTATAAGTAAACTCCAGTTTGATGCAATAAATGAAAATAAAGTCTCCCAAAATTAAAATAAAAAGTGACCCTTAGATGGATGGAACTTATACTTTTAGCAAACAATCCAACAATTATTGGTACTAGACTCATCTTTGGAAATTTGTATTCTAACTTCCAATGATATGTTAAAAAAAAATGTATGCCACTCAATTTCTCCAATCGTCTTTCATTATGAGTGAAAGATATGAAACTTATAGAGAGTCAATAGTTTGGGCATCCCACTGCATTTCTCCACTAGATTAACCTACTGTGGCACTCTATCTTCACAGTCTTCACGCTCCGCGTCTACTTTATTCCATAGACTTCAAATACATGGAGTTTAGGAACAAATCAACCAGGGCTCTAATACCACTGTACAAGCCCAAATAAACTCCACAATGAAAGATCACAATGAAATAACACAATGAAAGAGTGTCATATTAATGATAAAATTACTTATTTATACATCTACAATCTGTTATCACTCATATTTACCTTAGAAGTTATGGGAAGAAGGAAAGGGGTCTGAGGTAACCACAAACCAATCTTTTAAGTACAGAATCTAGCCAATCTATACTCAGAGAGGGCTCTCTCTTTACGATTTAGCTTTGTTTTGTGGGATATTAGGCTAGTTATGAAAGCTTGTAGGGGATTTTGGTTGGGTGGTGAAATTCTAGTAATAGATGGATAGAACAAGGCCTTCAAGCCATTGGGCTATGGAGTCAAATCGAGTGATGGCTCAACTAGATCATATCAAATTACTAAAGGGAAACTCACAGGGCAAGGTAGTAAAACGAAAGGCAAATGCCAATTTTAGATGGATGGATTAAATGGTAATAAACAGGGAGAAAGGGCAGTGAATAATCCTTTAACCAGGTTTAATATGCAGAATATAGGGTACTCATTAAAAAGGAGCAATTAAGTATTCTTTGTTAAATGGGTCACTGTGATAAACTATGAAAGCAAGGGAGCATTTAAGAATTCCCTAACTATGATAGTCTAGAAGAAAACTTTAAGAACTATAAACCTTTTAAAACATACTGCAGCAAAGCAATTTCTGAAAGGTCATTATTTCGTTTATCATTCAGATTTCATGAAAATACATGTGATTATTAATAATAAAAAAGGGAAACAGTAAAGCACAAGAGATATAGAATACTTATTTGATTTATGTTTGACACAAGTATCCTATAAACTGCCTCAGCTTTATTCCTTGATCCAACAAGCCATACAAAGATATTGGTACAATAGCACTTCAATTCCAGAAGAAAATGTCTATAGAAATGTTGTAGAATCCACCCTCAATACTTCGAACGAGGAAGTATTTATACAAAATTTACATCAAAACTAAATGTGATTTATTCTAGGAAAACTAAATATATTTTACATGAATATAGAGACAGATGGTCTCTGATGTAGTAACAGAATGTGAACTGATTGTTGTCGTCCCTATTTTTGTTGGAGCTGGAGGTAGGTCCTATGAATATGCATCTTGTTGTCGTGCTAGTAACTATGTGCTAGACATCTGACTTTATCTTTTCACTGATACTATTTTACCTGTGTCTGATACTCTTTACCTATTTACCATTGTTCATCCTTTTTCACCAAAATTTACTGTGGTAATTTTTTCTATTTTACCTTATTATTTTCTTTATTTCTTTTACCATGATGATTTATAGAATGTCAGTCATGTTGGTCCACCAATCATCTTTTGGTATTCTTGTCCTTGTCAGCTACTTGTAGATTTCATCTGCTTCAGTATATTTCACAAAATTGGGCTGCACTGGGAATAAGTGCTTCACTTCATGCTCAATGTAGAAAAGGTTCTCCAAACCATCATAGAGAACTTTCCCTATGGGCAATGCTTTGGTTGCAGATGAACTGGCATGACTGTCAGCTTGCTGATGTAATTTATTAATGTAATCAATCTAAAACATTAGCTTATCATTGATGACTAAAGAATTTGGGAGCCCTTTCATCCTTGAGATGTCAAATTTCCTCATGAATTCATCTATATCTTCCTGCATGCTTTGACATCTACATTCCAGGCCTTGCATCAGATTCCTTTTGGTCAACACTTTCTTTATTTCAAGGATGGTAGTAGTCCTATCCTTAATGTCTAGATTTTCTAACTGTTGCTTGTTTTTATTGTTTAGAAAATTTATTAATCTGATAGCTTCCTCAGGTTTTCTTCCCAGATCTTCTCTGGTTTTCTTAATTTCTTCAAGAGCGGGCTTAACCAAATCAATCTCTTCAAAAATAATCTGAATGGATGGCAAAATATCATTGATGGAATCAATTATATTAGTCCATAATATTTTCCTGATCTCTGTCAAAGGCCTGTAAAATGTTAGGTCCTTCTCCAATTCTTTAATTTGTTGGGCAATGCCTTTGTTTTTCCTCATCTCTTCTACATAATTAATATTTGATATATCATATTTCTGCTCCAAATTAATGAATTTCTCTTTCACTTTCTGTAGCTTTGTTACTTGAACTTTCAATTCTTCCATTGACTTAATCAAGTCCTCTGTGCTCTGTGTTGGTGTACCTGCCTGTGATGTACCTCTTACTTCCACTGGTGTGGTTGTTGCCAAAGGAATGTTTGGTGCAAGATCAGTTGCCATAGTGGAAGGGACTATTGTTGAAACTATAGGCACTACAGTTTGAGGCTATGTGGTCGACTCACTCTACCTTGATTTTATTGCTTTCTCCAATTCCTTCCCTGTTTCCTTCAATTGCTCATTCAACTTGAGGATCAAATCCATAAGTTCCTCATCATTCGTTTTCTCAATAACTTCAACAGTTTGAGGATGTATGTAGGGTGGCAATTTCAGTTGTTTTCTAAGTGCAGCTATGTCATCATTCTTTTTCTTAATTAAGCTTTTTGCTGCCTTAACATCTTTTGGGTCATGACCCAACTCAATTATAAAATCTTCCAATGATTTTATTCTGTTATCTTTTGCTTATGAGGAGGCTTTTTCCAGCTGCCATTTGGTTGTAGTGTTGCTCAATGAATTCTGCAATCTATGAGCCATCATTGCTTTGTTGGTCAGTGTTGAATAGACCATCTCACCAGTTTGCTTGTATATTTCACTCTGGTCTATAGGGTGGATGTTTTTAGCCATGACTTCAAAGTCGGTTTTGAGATAATATGCCAAGGATTTTGGCTGCAGCACTGTGGGCATCAGGAAAATCATTTGCATTTTTCCCTCTTTGATGTCAAAGGCTGACATCAGTTTGGTCTGGTTTGTAGGGGCCATCTTTAAGTACTGAGCATAAGCTTGGGCCTTTAGTTTTTGATTCTTTGTCTTGATTTCTTTAAACTTCCCCTTTATATCTATAACCTTCTCGAAATAAGACTTGAAGGATGGCACTTCTGTGCTAGGTTGTCTTTATAGCTCTTAGCTCTATGATATGGAAGGCGTCCCTCCTGTTGGGAATGTATGTAGACTATCTCCACCTTCCCTTCTCATACTCTCTGTAGTTTCCTCAATGTATTCTTCCTCTGAATAAGGATTCAACCTTTGCCTCTTAGCAAAGGTTTGATCTGGAGGTCTGCTAGAAGGGGTAGCTACTTCCCTATCTCTTTTCAAGTTCTTTTCCTCATTCAGAGGAGTCTGCACAACTGGGGGATCTCCCATTTTTGTTGGAGCTAGATGTGGTTGTGGTGGAGCTTGTTCTTTAGAGATTTCAGGCTTCTTTGATACCTCTGGCTATTCTAATGTTTGTGGTTGTCTTGCTGTTGGAGCACTTGTACCCTGGTTTTGTTCCTGTGATGGCTTTTGGTTAGATTTAGTTGGCACTTGTTCAAAAGATTCCAGGTCAAGTCTCTTCTCCAAATCTTTCATCACATTGTCAATCTCAACCTGATCACTATCCTGATCTATCAAAGTCCCTTCCCTCCATTCATTCAAATTTGCATATTGTTCTATCTCAGGGATTCTGTGATGGATATAGGATGACAATTTATGTTTCATTCTCCTATCACAAATCAAACCATGTGGGTCATAAGCCCAACCAAATCTTTTCTTTAGTTTCATTGTTGTTTCTATGATTACTTCTGCTTCTTTCCCCTCTTTTCTGTTGTTGCACACAAATGGGCCTAAGTGGTGTTTGATCCTCAATTGGGATTTTTTCTTTGCCTTGGTGAAATGAACTTGGTCAGAGTTTATCATTTGCCTGTAATATTCCAAGGCAAACAATCTCATATGGACATATTTAGACAACTTGAAAGGAGGGAGCTCACAACCATAGATTCGGATCTCAATGTGGTTCTAGTACAAGTACCAGTCACCCATCTTGTATTGTTTTGACAGTTGTAGGATTCTCTTGATATCATCACTAATTCTTGGGGGAGAATGTCCTATCAGCATGATGGCTACAAGATAGACAAATTGATCTATGAATTCATTGTATGAATAGGGAGAAGTGTATGAGTAGTGGAAGATAGAAGTCCAGAAAATGATTGATCTGGGATTACCTCTAGTATCAAGCTTATTCATAGAGAATGGAAATTTGTCAGTTTGGTAATATAGGAAGAGGTGATACAAGACTGTGGAATACTTGAACACTCTCTCATTTTCCAATCTCATGAACTGATCATGGATTTTGTCAGCTATGAATGCATCATAGTCATACTTAGCAGTAGGGGGATGGCCACGAGTGAAGATAGTCATATAAGCAAAGGTCATTTCATCCACATATTCATTGGTTGTGAAACCAAGAATACAAGCAATCATGGTAATAATATCCCTCCCTAAGCTTGTAAAAGGACCTGTCATGTAGGGTGGAGGGTTTTCTTAAATTTATTTCTCTAACATGAACATTTGGCAAACTCTAGTGATCTATGAGCTGGATAGTTTGGAAGATTTTTCAAGAAAATCAGCAATGGATAGTGGGGTAAGGTTATGACTAGGTTGCAACTGCAATATTTCATTGATGGAGTCTATTGTAATGGTAAAAATGATTTGTTGGTCGGGGGACATTACAGCTCTGAGATTAGGGTTGTAATTGGCATGGCACTAGTGGACAATGTCTGGGAAAATGCGCACAGAAGGGAATTGATACTTTGGGAGATTTGATTCCCATAGACCAATATTGTCAACACCATTGAGGTAAAGGTCTCGATATTTGCAGTGCAGTCTCAAGGGGGAGTTTTCAAATGTGAGGTCTTTGATTTGGAAATCTATATCAGCTAAGGGAAGGTGGTCCAAGTCCTTGTGAGGAGTGGAGGCTGGAGCCACATTGAGGGCCATGGGGGTTTCCATTTCTAGTTCTTGTGGATTCAGAAATGAAATTGGGGCTTTTTGAGTGAAAATAAGTGTGACAGAGGTCCTAGGAGTCTTTAATTTCAAGTCTGGCAACTAAATTACACTGGAATTTTGGTTTTCAACTTAATTGTAGCAGAATTTTAGTATTTAACAGAGTTTCTGGAAAAAACTGGTAAATACCTGTATTTAAGTGACTGGTAATGGCGTACTAGTTGACTAGAAGCACACTGTGGACTAGAGTGGTGTCGAGCAGCAATTTGCAGGGTGGTTGATGGTTTTAGTACGAGTTGGTCAATTTCCACATACTGGTTATGTTAGCATTTGAGATTTCACCTAGGCTGAGATAGACAAACCTCAAAGCTACATCAAACCATTTCACCTCGTAGCTAGCCCTACGAGGTATGAGAAGGCTCTCTTGGGTCAAACTCGGTGGATTTTTCAATAGGATTAAGTTGACCAATTAGAAACACTGATTTTAGGCTAGTAAACTGATAAGGAGGGTTGATTTAAAGTTTTTGGGGTTTTTGGTGGCAATTGGAGGGAGTGCAATTCAGGGTGCGGGGATTGAGCTCAGTTTTTGCAGGTGGGTCTTTGGGGCAAGGTAGGAGTTTGTGCTGATGCCTTTAGCTGAGAT